>JAJJBR010001983.1:66091-183025 GCA_022817965.1 Solanum lycopersicoides
TAGACTTCCTACTCTTAAGTCTATGTTCCTTATATCATCATATTTTGTTTGCTATTGCTTGACTGTGCATTAGTGATTAGTTAGATCTGACTGCCATTATGATTATATATGGTATAGTCCCATTCGGACGAATGTTCCTAAGGGATATTAACAACCCTAAAAATGAATAAGATAAATGCTTAAGGTGTCAAGAATGTTGCGATTAGACCAAGGTTCACACGGATTGATACGCGTAGAACCAACCTCAGAACCCTTACTACGCCAAGCCAACTAAATTGGGAGTTATTGAGCTTGGAAAGTTGGAACCAACCTTGAAGGCTCTCGAAAATGAAATTAATCGAAGGAGTCTTTACCGCTTAAAAAGAAGAATTTTTAAGTTTAGAGGGTCAGGGGTAAAATGGTCTTTTCCAGGCCAAGGGTAATATCGTAATTACCCTAAGGTAATTAATTAATTAATTTAATTAAAAACCAATTAGGGTCGGTCGACCCAAAATGATCATTTCGCAAAGGTCACTCCACCCGAGTTCGAGCCCCAATGAGCAACAAATTGGTGATTTATTTATTATTTAAATCTGATTTTTGTAAGGCAAAATGGTCCTTTCATGTATAATAATTAAATCAGATTTTAAGTATATAGGAGAGTAGTCCTAAATTGACTAAGTCATCATCTAAGCCTAAAACAACTTCACACGTTTGACTCTCTCACGTTTGTCACATCCTCACGTTATACTCTCTTGTTTTCTCTCTGCCAATTAACGTGAAGAACAGAAAATATAACAAAAGTTCTTCACACTTGAAGAACTCACGAAAAAAGTCTAAGAAAGCAAGCTAATCAAAAACGTTAAGGCAAGGGGAGATTTCCGTCGAGTTAGTGGTGAGACTGTAGGTGAGTTGGACATGGTTTTGGAGAAAGGTTTGGGCAACAACTTCATCGTTTGAACAATCAAATAAGGTATGGGTTTCTTCTCTCTTGGCCCCTTTCCAAAGAGACCCCTTAAGATTCAAGATATTCATTCCGAAAACTAGGGTTGTTCCCCGTTTCATGTCCCTGTCACTAGCTCCCATTGAATCATTGATTGGGTAGGTTTGCTGGTACAAAGTAGGGACGAAATGTGTTTTCGTGATTTTTATGTTTAAGTATGCATGTTCAAAATTTTGTGAATATTGAATATGTTGTTCGATATCATGTGAAAAAGTGATGTGTGTGTGCAACATGCGGCAGTGAACTTAGTCATTGTTGGAGGTGTGAAATGGCATGTTTAATCTTTGTATTTTATGTGCAAAAGTTGTACACAACGTGATGTTCATTGTATTGAAATGTGGCTGATTCAATAACACTCATTTAGCCAAACAAACATATGAAAGATGCGCCAAAACAATGTGTTAAAATGGTATATGAATACACCCTATGAATCAAGTGAAACTGTGATGAATATGAGTTGAAAAATGACTAAATTTTCCAGTAATATACAAAATTGGTTTAGACTAAAAGTTGATGAATAAAAATCTGGAAATTTAGTAAATGTTAAAGGGGTGAGGCCACCAGGATTCGAACCTGTGACCTCACCCGAGTGGCAGTCGTAATTCGCGAAAAAAAATTAAAAGAAACGGGGGATGGGGGAAATCGAAATCAGGTTACTGGATGAGAAAGAAGAGAACAATAAATTAAACAAATAAATGGGAGGCGTGGGAATCGAACCCACGACCTCCAGGCTGCGAAAGAGAGAAGAGAAAATAAATGAAAAAGAAGATGTGAGGCGTGGGAATCGAACCCACGAACTCAAGGCTGGAAAGGAGAGGAGCGAAATAAATAAGAAAATAAAGTGAGGCTGTGGGGGCTCGATCCCACAACCTCACTGCCAAATGCCTAGTTTAGGGAGTTTTAATTAAAAATAAAAATAAGATGCTGTGGGGGTTCGAACCCACAACCTCACAGCCCCTAGAGAATTTAAATTAAAATAAGGAGGATGTGGGGGTTCGAACCAACCACCTCCCAAAGCCCAGTGAAACATAAAGAATAAAATAAAAGAGGGTGTGGGTGTTTGATCCCACAACCTCTTGGTTTAGGCGAAATGGGACAAGAAGACTTTAAGGAAAAATAAAAAGGGGTTGTGGGGGTTCGAACCCACAACCCTTCGGCCAAATTAAGAGGAAAACTAAGGAGAAAATTAAAGATAGAATGTTGATGTTGGGGTTCGATCTAGAGTCCCAATGTCATGAAAACTAAAAATAAAATCAATGAAAAATGTAAATGTTGTCCAAGTAATTCGAACTTGGGTTCTCTTGCCAAAATTTCCGTATTTATACATAAGTCATACGTGAATTAAATGTTCAAGAATAATGCCACCTACTTAGATCGAAATAGAGATCTTGGCATATATACAAGTTACATAAGTCTTGTACTACATAATCTTAGGAATGTGTGAGTCACTTAACGAACTATGAATGAAGCCTCATGGCTTGTATGTATAGACCCATAAGTCTAGCATACGTTTAAAAGTAAGTGAACCTAAGATGTATGTACTGAATGATGAAATGAAAAATGAAATGATGAAACCCTAGAAGGGTTAAGTAAGGGTATGAAACACACCAATGGCCAAGTATATTGGCATATGATGAAATGAACATTCATGTAAAATGGGGTGAGTAATTATGAAGAGTAAATGTGCTATTTATAATGAATGTGGTGACAACATGATATGAGGCTAATGCAAATGATGAGAGCAATCTCAAATGAGCCTAAGTGAATGTTACCAAAACATACTCACCTATTAGAGTGTAAGATAATGAAGAGACCAGTCTCTATCAACAATCTAATGAAAGTATTGAGATTAACACACTTAATACTAATGATGAGATGAGAAATCATCTAATGAGCTATGATGTCCTCATACTAGAAGCCATCTTCCATGACGTATGAGTTGAATATAATGGAACTTTATACTGAGCACTGATAGGCTAGCTATGAGCGGTGATGCCTTCTTTCGGGAAGGGCGGAGGTTCATGTAACTCTCATGAGATGAGACTGTCCGGCTTGCCGGGTATGGGTCTCCTTATATATCCTAGTCTTAGAACCAATACTGCTAATATTGGGATATGTCGGGGTTAAATTCCATGTACGCTAGCACGTTTTTGAGTCACCTTGGCTGGTGATTCCACCTCTTTTTGGTGTGGGGGAAACACTGTATTTCATGATGCTCACATGATCTATGTCGGTTAAAGTTAAAGTTCCCAATGAATGAATGAGGCCAACATCAAATGAAGCACATAATGAAATGAATGATATCAAAGGTGTTAGGATAGGATAATAAAGACGTGAGCTAGACTCAGGTAATGACATTAGGTTATTCTTGATCATTGCACAGCAAACCCAATGAAAGTCTTAAACTACACCCTAGGTATAGCTGGTGTCCACACTGGCCTATGAACGAAATGAAATGAAGTACGTATTAATGAATGAAGCACATTCTTTGTTTGCTAATGAAGACTCCCTAGTTGAGGTCACATATGTTGAGCCCTCATTTTGGAAAGTCTTAATGTCAAGTCCATGATTCAAAGGTCTCATGGCATATGAATGAATGATATGAAAGAAGCCATGTGTTATATGTTATGTGCTATGATATGTGTTATATGTAAGATGTTATGTCCTGTGTGCAATATGATATTTATGATGATGCATGTTACTCTCATGGCATGACTTTCCTAATCAAAAATTTGAAAGTTCATTAACTTTCCTAATCCAAATTTGGCAAGTCCACTGACTTGACTTCCCATAATCATGTTGTTAGGGAAAAGCTATTCTTTCTCATGCATGTCCTTGGTGTGTGCTTGCATATACCCATACTTAGTACAAGTGTGTACTAACCCTATACAACTATACTATTTTAGGTGCAGGCACAGGTGGACGATAGAGCTACAGGATCATTGTTCCAGTTATCCGGACGTCCAGCATTCATCTGGAGTTTGTAGGTCCTCATGCTTTCGAGGATGCTACTGTTTTATATTCTAGCTTAGTTTTAGAGTTGAGCTAGTGGAGCCTGTTCCACTAGCATTTGTTTCCTGTTTAATTCAGACTTTGTATTGGTGCCATTTTGGCAATTATACACTTAATACTTAATGAACTATTTCTTTCAGTTGCTGATCTCTTAATGTTAGATGGTTGATGGTGAACAATTATGTAATGATGAGAATGTTTAGTAAGTATGTTAAGAAACAAAAAGTTTCAAATTTTCCGCTAAAATTAACCTAGATGAGTAAGAATGATGTAAGTAAGCTTGTCTGCGACCTCTGAGAGGTCAACGACGCCGGTATCGTCTGGGGTCTAGATCTCAGTCGTGACAAATTCATAATCTAATTCACAACCTAGATAGATTATTCAAGAACTAGCATGATAGGACTACAATTCATTTTTATCTATTCATAAATTTATACAATAACATCATAGGATAGTAATTCAAGCAATAACCAAGTGAATTGAAAAAACACTACACAATTCAACTCAAGATCACAACCTAGGGTTAAGGGGAAAATGTCGTCTTCTACAAACTAGACTAATCCATCAATGAGTAGTGTAGTATAGTAATAATTCAATAATAATATAATCAATACAATCAAAATAAACCATAAACAAACTCAATTGAAGATCAATTTCAACATTGGAAGAGACCCACATGAAAACTCATCTTTTAAAATCAATTTGAAGGAACCCTTTGGGGAAAGAGATCCCAAAGGTGAAAGAAACCCCATAACATAGTATTTGATGAAGATTTATGGAGAAAATTTGGTGATTGCATCCCTAGAACAAACCTTGACCTTGTCGTCTATGGTGTTATTCAACTTGGGAGAGAGAAAGAAGAGAGAAGGAAGAACAATTTGTATTTAGGAATTATGAGGGCTTAGGTTAGTTTATTTAGCTTATGGTAATTATATAGGTCATTAACCCACTTAATTAAGCCTCCCTAAACCCCTAACTAATTAATTAACTATAACAACCCTAAAAATGAATAAGATAAATGCTTAAGGTGTCAAGAATGTTTGCGATTAGACCAAGGTTCACACGGATTGATACGCGTAGAACCATACCTCAGAACCATTACTACGGCCAAGCCAACTAACTTGGGGAGTTATTTGAGCTTGGAAAGGTTGGAACCAACCATGCAAGGCTCTCGAAAACGAAGATTTAATCGAAGGAGTCTTTACCAGGCTTAAAAAGAAGAAATTTTAAGTTTAGAGGGTTCAGGGGTAAAATGGTCTTTTCCAGGCCAAGGTTAATATCGTAATTACCCTAAGGAATTAATTAATTAATTAATTAATTTAATTAAAGAACCAATTAGGGTCGGTTCGACCCAAAATGATCAATTTCGCAAAGGTCACTCCACCCGAGTTCGAGCCCCAATGGAAGCAACAAATTGGTGATTTATTTATTATTTAAAATCTGATTTTTTGTAAGGGCAAAATGGTCATTTCATGTATTATTAATTAAATCAGATTTTAAGCATTAAGGTGAGTCCTAAATTGACTAAGTCATCATCTAAGCCTAAACAACTTCACACGTTTCACACTCTCACGTCTATCACATCTTCACGTTCAAACTCTCTTGTTTTCTCTCTTCCAATTAACGTGAAGAAGAGAAAATATAACAAAAGTTCTTCACACTTGAAGAACTCACGAAAAAAGTCTAAGAAAGCAAGCTAATCAAAAACGTTAAGGCAAGGGGAGATTTCCGTCGACTTGGTGGTGAGACTTTAGGTGAGTTGGACGTGGTTTTGGAGAAAGGTTTGGGCAGCAAATTCATCGTTTGAACAATCAAATAAGGTATGGGTTTCTTCTCTCTTGGCACATTTCCCAAGAGACCCCTTAAGATTCAAGATATTCATTCCGAAAACAAGGGTTGTTCCCCGTTGCATGTCCCTGTCACTACCTCCAATTGAATCATAGGTTAGGTATGTTTGCTAGGACAAAGTAGGGACGAAATGTGTTTTCGTGATGTTTATGTTTAGGTATGAATGTTCGAAATTTTGTGAATATTGAATATGTTGTTCGAAATCATGTGAAAAAGTGATGTGTGTGTGCAACGTGTGGCAGTGAACTTAGTCACTGTTGGAGGTGTGAAATGGCATGTTTAATCTTTGTATTTTACTAGCAAAAGTTGTACACAACGTGATATACATTGTAATGAAATGTGGCTTATTGAATAACACTCTTTTAGCCAAACAAACCTATTAAAGATGCGCCTAAAGAATGTGTTAAAATGGTATATAAATACACCCTATGAATCAAGTGAAAGTGTGATGAATATGAGTTGAAAAATGACTAAATTTTCCAGTAATATACAAACTTGGTTTAGACTAAAAGTTGATGAATAAAAATCTGGAAATTTAGTAAATGTTAAAGGGGTGAGGCCACCAGGATTCGAGCCCGTGACCTCACCCGAGTGGCAGTAGTAATTCGCGAAAAAAAATAAAAGAAACACGGGATGGGTGGAATCGAAATCGTGTTACTGAATGAGAAAGAAGAGAACAATTAATTAAACAAATAAATGGGAGGCGTGGGAATCGAACCCACGACCTCCAGGCTGCGAAAGAGAGAAGAGAAAATAAAAGAAAAAGAAGATGTGAGGCGTGGGAATCAAACCCACGACCTCAATGCTAGAAAGGAGAGGAGCGAAATAAATAAGAAAATAAAGTGAGGCTGTGGGGGCTCTATCCCACAACCTCACTGCCAAACGCCTAGCTTAGGGAGTTTTAATTAAAAATAAAAATAGGAGGCTGTGTGGTTCGAACCCACAACCTCACAGCCCCTAGCGAATTTAAATTAAAATAAGGAGGTTGTGGGGGTTCGAACCCACCACCTCCCAATGCCCAGCAAAAAATAAAGAATAAAATAAAAGAGGTTGTGGGGGTTTGATCCCACAACCTCTTGGTTTAGGCAAAATGGGACAAGAAGACTTTAAGGAAAAATAAAAAGGGGTTGTGGGGGTTCGAACCCACAACCCTTCGGCCAAATTAAGAGGAAACCTATGGAGAAAATTAAAGATAGAATGTTGATGTTGGGGTTCGATCTAGAGTCCCAATGTCATGAAAACTAAAAATAAAATCAATGAAAAATGTAAATGTTGTCCAAGTGATTCGAACTTGGGTTCCCTTGCCCAAATTTCCGTATTGATACATAAGTCATACGTGAATTAAATGTTCAAGAATAATGCCACCTACTTAGATCGAAATCGAGATCTTGGCATATATACAAGATACATAAGTCTTGTACTACATAATCTTAGGAATGTGTGAGTCACTTAACGAACTATGAATGAAGCCTCATGTCTTGTATGTATAGACCCATAAGTCTAGCATACGTTTAAAAGTAAGTGAACCTAAGATGTATGTAATGAATGATGCAATGAACAATGAAATGATGAAATGAACAATGAAATGATGAAACCCTAGAAGGGTTAAGTAAGAGTATGAAGCACACAAAAGGCCAAGTATATTGGCATATGATGAAATAAACATTCACGTAAAATGGGGTGAGTAATTATGAAGAGAAAATGTCCTAATGACAATGAATGTGGTGACAACATGATATGAGGCTAATGCAAACGATGAGAGCAATCTCAAATGAGCCTATGTAAATGTTACCAAAACGTACTCACCTATGAGAGTGTAAGATAATGAAGAGACCAGTCTCTATGAACACTCTAATAAAAGTATTGAGACTAACACACTTAATACTAATGTTGAGATGAGAAGTCATCTAATGAGCTATGATGTCCTCATACTAGAAGCCAGCTTCCATGACGTATGAGTTGAATGTAATGGAACTTTATACTGAGCACCGATAGACTAGCTATGAGCGGTGATGCCTTCTTTCGGGGAGGGCGGAGGTTCACGTAACTCTCATGAGATGAGACTGTCCGGCTTGCAGGGTATGGGTCTCCTTATATCTCCTAGTCTTTGAACCTATACTGCCAATATAGGGATCTGGCAGTGTTAAATTCCCATGTACGCTAGCATGTTTTGGGTCACTTTGGCCGGTGATTCCACCTCTTTTCGGTGTGGGGGAGACACTGGATTTCATGATGCTCACATGATCTATGTCAGTTAAAGTTAAAGTTCTCAATGAATGAATGAGGCCAGCCTCAAATGAAGCACATAATGAAATGAATGATATCAAATGTGTTAGGATAGGATAATAAAGACGTGAGCTAGACTCAGGTAATGACATTAGGTTATTCTTGATCATTGCAAAGCAAACTCGATGAAAGTCTTAAACTACACCCTAGGTATAGCTGGTGTCCACACTGGCCTATGAACGGAATGAAATGAAGTACGTATGAATGAATGAAGCAGACTCTGTGTTTGCTAATGAAGACTCCCTTGTTGAGGTCCCATATGTTGAGCCCTCATTTTTGAAAGTCTTAATGTCAAGTCCATGATTCCAAGGTCTCATGGCATATGAATGAATGTTATAAAAGATGATATGTGTTGTATGCTATATGATATGTGCTATGTGGATGATGTTATGTGCTGTATGCAATATGATAAGTAGGATAATGCATGTTACTCTCATGGCATGACTTTCCTAATCCAAATTTGGAAAGCTTACTGACTTTCCTAATCCGAATTTCGAAAGTTCACTAACTTTCCTAATACCAATTTGGCAAGTCCACTAACTTGACTTTCCATAATCATGTTGTTAGGAGAGAACTATTCTTTCTCTTGCATGTCGTTGGTGTGTGCTTGCATATACCCATACTTAGTACAAGTGTGTACTAACCCTATACAACTCTATAATTTTTTAGGTGCAGGCACAGGTGGACGCTAGAGCTACAGGTTGACGTTGAAGCTATCCGGACGTCGAGCATTCATCCGGACTTGGTAGGCCCTCATGCTTTCGAGGATGCTCCAATTTATATTCTAGCTTAGTTTTACAGTTAAGCTAGTGGAGCATGTTCCACTAGCGTTTCTTTCCTGTTTTATTCAGACATTGTATTGGTGCCATTTTGGCAAGTACATCTTTATTACTATATTAGACTATTTGTTTCATTTGATGATCTTGATATTATATGGTTGATGGTGAACAATTATGTATTAATGAGAAGGTTTAGTAAGTATGTTAAGAAATAAAAAGTTTCAAATTTTCCGCTAAAATTAGCGTAGATGAAGTAATTATGACGTAAGTAGGCTTATCTGCGACCTCTGAGAGGTCAACGATGCCGGTCTCGTCTGGATTTTAGATTCCGGTCGTGACATTAACCACCTAATTAATTCACATAACTTATTAAAATACGAGTAGAAAAATCAGTGGTCTTAGAGATGAGACCATGTCGACGCCTCGTGTGTCAATCGACTGACCAAGGACCAACCGTCCTTTTGGTCAATCATTTTGATCAGATACTTTCCAAATCCTATCTTTGACAAATACTCTAAGTGTCCATCGACTGAGTTAATCAACGCCCCATCGATTGGGCCATGATCCGTTGGTGGCAACCGTCTGTGGACACTGCCTTAGGGTCCTCCTCAAGCGACCTTGGTTGGTCATTGGTGAGTCTTACCTAGACTTTCCGAATACGAACTAACTCTTATACATGCTATACACCCTTACACCAAATTTCATCATATTCTGACTCCTAAAACTTAGTCAAATAGGCAAAGGGACACTAGAACCTCATTTAACTAGTTTCCAGACGTCATGGACGTTCTTTGACGTTTTGATTTCCAAACTTCCTAAATGATCTACATTCATTATTTATGACCTTAAAACAGTGTCTAAACCTTTTTACGTCTATGTTAGGCTTAGAAAACGTCTTAGACTTTGGAAGTGTTACAGTATTGTAATACACATTACATTTTCATATTCGTATTGTATGGCCCGTCTCCCAAGTATACTTAAGTCTAAGGATGGCGTATACTGAGACATAGTGTTTTCTATAGTTTTATATGAAATATTTTTTATGATATTATTCGTGTGAAAATTTTTAATTCTGCACTACTTTTCATACATGTATGCAATTAATTATGTCTAAGGGCTTGTACAACACCTCCGAGATGTCAAGTAGCCGTGTTGAGAAATAATAATGCCCTAACTTCTAGGGTGTACATGCAGGTCATGACAAGCTTTGTATCAGAGAATAGGTTATGAAGTGGTATTTAGGAATCAAAAGGTCTCATAAAGCTACGTCTAGTAGAGTCTTGTTCATCGGTGTGAGTCGCCACATATCTATGAGCGAGAGGCAATATGACTATAGATTTTTCCTTCTTTTCTACTCTTTTATTTTGTCGTAGAGTAAATAGTTATGAGT
Source organism: Solanum lycopersicoides (assembly GCA_022817965.1). NCBI lineage: Eukaryota > Viridiplantae > Streptophyta > Magnoliopsida > Solanales > Solanaceae > Solanum > Solanum lycopersicoides. The sequence continues at coordinate 76,389 of JAJJBR010001983.1, forward strand.
TTCCTTCTTAATGCTTTTCTTTGTGTTTTTAGGAAAATGAATACTAGAAGGATGGCTACAAGGACGGCTGAAGAAAAGAGGGTGAATGAGGAAATTCCTCTTCAAATTGAGAAAGTTGAGCAAGTTCTTCAATGTGCTCAAGTTCCTATTGGAGGTAAATTTAATGAGGTTCCGTTGGTTCCCCTGGACTTGACTAATGAGGAGATTAGAGAGGCTTTACTTGATGTAGCCCGAGCCATGACTACTCATGTGACTAGGGATGTAGGGCCTAGGGTGAATGTTTTGGAGATCACCATGACATCTAGATGGACAGACTTTGTGAGGATGAATCATCCTATATTTCTTGGCTCTAAGGTTGGAGAGGATACCCAAGAGTTTCTTTATTATGTGTACAAGGTATTGAGTGCCATGGGTGTGAGTTTTAGAGAGTAGGCGGAGTTAGCTTCGTACGAATAGAGATATGTTTCTCAAGTGTGGTACTCACAATGGAAAGATAATAGTCCGGTTGAGTCGGGTCCCAAATAGTGTGAATATTCAAAGGAGGCTTCTTAGAGAACTACTTTCCCCATCAGAGGAGAGAGGTGAAGGTTGAAGAGTTCATTAACCTCAAGCATGGAAATATGAGTATTGAGGAGTATTGCTTGAAGTTCACTATGTTGTCCAGGTATGCTCCATCCTTGGTGTCTAACCCAAGGAATGAGATGAGTAGGTTTGTGATTGGTGTTGTTGACCTTCTGAAAGAAGAGTGTCGTACGGACATGCTCCATAGTGACATGAACTTTTCTAGGCTTATGGTGTATGCTCAATCAATTGAGGAGTCCAAACTTTGTAGGATATCAAGGAATTTGAAGAGGGGTGGATCCAATGAGAAAAATTAACCTACGTTCAAGAAGAGAGCTCCAATGTAAGATGTACCTAGGGATCCTAAGGTCAAACTTGAGAAGGGTAGTGGTTCTCAAAATAGTAAGCCTACTTGTGTTACTTGTGGGAAGAAGCACTATGGTAAATGTCTAGTTGGTACTGGAAATTGCTTTTGTTGTGGTAAGGAAGGACATAAGGTAATAAATTATTCTTCTATTGTGGCTAGAGGAATAGAGGGTAAGCAAGTTCCTCCACGTTTTCCGGAAGGTGATGTTCCAAGGAAGAATCGCTTCTATGCACTCCGGGCTAAGGGATGAAAGTCAGATGATGATGATGATGCCGGTTAATTATAATTTTCTCTTTTTAGTTGTTATAAGTTCCTTCTTTGTGGGGCAGTATGGTTAGTAGTAGAGTTGTTATTTGTTGTCTCTTGTCTTCTATTCTATTAAAGCTTGAGAGTTAGAAAGTCATAGTAGCAAGTTGTGTGTTGCATTGTGTTTAGGAATCTTGTTGGAATTCAATGTCACTGATTCCTTGCATTGAGCATTTTATAAGGTTATGTTTATGTTGTAAATTCATCTTATATAGTTTTGTATCTCCTACTGTCATTATTTTATCATCAATTGCCTAAATGTTGCATTTTTGAGAAATTTGAACATGTTCACTGTAAAGAATTTGTAGTCAATGTGCAGATTTTGTAAAAATGAATACAATATGCTTTTGTGGAAAATGGTTGTATAATGTTTAGAAATGATATATATGAGCATGATAATTTGTTGAGAATGAAGTTTCTCCTAAATGAGATGAAGAATGTGTGTCTTATGACATGATGTGTCGTATATTAGTTTCTAGCTTCTTGTTGTGTCGTGAGTCACTTGTTGATGTGAATGTAATGTTTCTTCATATGTTTATTGTGTGGTATGGTTATGAGCTGCTAATTTTGAGTCTCTACTGTTGGAAGTGTTTGGAGGGTTGCAAGATTCATTCAAGGAAGAATGTTTTTGAATGGGTTAGAGTCCTAAAATGGTCTTAAAATGGTGTTATGAGGCAATCATTAAAACTTGGTAAAGTTTGGAGGTCAAACATCCAAGAACGTCTGGTGATGTTCGAAAGATAACCTTGTGACGTGCTTATGTGCCTTAGTGCGTTTTTTTAAGTTTTACGTGTTCGTTTTGGTTTAAATTGATGTGAGAGGTCCTTGACATTTGTACGATCGTATTTGAGTTTGAAACTTCTGGGCAAAACTCCCCAAGGACCAACCAAGAAGGACCCATCGCATGAGCCAAAACTGCCAAAAAGCAGTTTCACATATGGAGGGAAATCTAATCCTCGTAGGTTGAGTGACGCCCCATTGATGGTAGAGTAGGTTATGATTTAGTCTGGGGAGCTTGAGCTTTCTACTGAGGAGCCTCTGATCCCATCGACGGCTTGCTAGTAAGGTCCGTTGATGGACCTATGCCCTGTCGTTTGAGTGTCTGTCGATGGGCCTGCAATTCCTTGTAGTGTCTCAGCCAAAGCTAGGGGTATTTAGGTAAATCCCCTAGCATTCTAAAAGTGAAATGTGAGGTTTCCTTGGGGTGTTTTTGGTATTTAATGTGGGTTTAAAAGTCTTAAACAATTAGATGAATTCACTATCAAAAATAAAACCGACAAATCCCTAACTAACTCTCTAGAACTTCATTGGAGCCAAAACTTAAGATAGAGCTTGGATTTAAGATTCATTGGTGATTTCTCCATAAAATCTTCTCAATTTTTGTGTCTTGGTGTGTGCTTGAATATACCCATACTTAGTACAAGTGTGTACTAACCCTATACAAACTCTACTATTTTAGGTGCAGGCACAGGTGGACGATAGAGCTACAGGATCATTGTTGCAGTTATCCGAACGTCCAGCATTCATCCGGAGTTGGTAGATCCTCATGCTTTCGTGGATGCTATTGTTCTATTTTGTAGCTTAGTTTTAGACTTGAGCTAGTGGAGCATGTTCCACTAGCGTTTCTTTCCTATTTTTATTCAGACTATGTATTGGTGCCATTTTGGCAACTCTATACTTATGACTTTATATTTAAGTTGCTTATCTCTTAATGTTAGATGGTTGATGGTGAACAATTATGAAATTATGAGAATGTTTAATAAGTTTGTTAAGAAACAAAAAGTTTCAAATTTTCCGCTAAAATTAACCTATGTAAAGTAACAATGACGTAAGTAGGCTTGTCTGCGACCTCTGAGAGGTCAATGACGCCAGTCTCATCTGGGGTCTAGATTCCGGTCGTGACAAAGTTGGTATCAGAGCACTAGGTTAAATTCCGATAATAATGAGTTCACATCAACCACATTGAGTAGTTTCTAAGTCATGGTAGTGAAGTGCACCACTATCCTGGATTAGAAACTGAATAATGCGTAGGAAAACTTCCCTTTTTCTGATCTTATCGTGCTTTTCCTCATGTCTAATTTCTTGGTGTTATGAGCATGTCTAACATCAATTCTTATTGTTTTTAGAGAATTAATACTAGGAGGAACGTTGGTCAGAGGAGACGAGGAGCAGCTGCTCGGAACAATCAGGTTCCACCCCAGGCTCCAGCTGATGGAGTGGCTATGCCAGTTAACCCAACTGGGTTGACTGATGCTGAGGTGAGGGCATCTCTGGGCCAGATGGCACAGGCCATTACTCTGCAGGCCCAGGCTATGACTGCCCAGGTCAACCAGCAGGATGTTCATAGGGAGAACCCACCGGTTCGTAGCATGGCTGACAGGCTGAGAGACTTCACGAGGATGAATCCTCCTATTTTCATAGGGTACAAGACTTCAGAGGATCCCCAGGAGTTTGTGGACGAGGTGCATAAGATTATGGTGGATATGGGGGCCACAGATACTGAGAGGGCTGAGCTGGCTTCCTATCAGCTCAAGGATGTGGCACTTACTTGGTGCAAGATGTGGCAGGATAGTCGAGCTTTGGGTGGAGTTCCAGTCACTTGGGAGCTGTTTAAGACAGCCTTTCTGGAGAGATTCTTTCCCAGAGAAATGAGGGAGGCCAAGGTTGAGGAGTTCATTAACCTTAAGAAACGATCTATGACAGTAAGGGAGTATTCCCTGAAGTTTGTTAAGCTATCCAGGTATGCTACTTTCCTTAGTTTCTAACAGCAAGGATAAGGTGAGTACTGAAGATGAGCAGGTTCCTCACTGGAATCAATGGAGATCTGGAGAAGGAGTGTCGGTCTGCGATGCTCCTTGATAATATGGACCTTTCCAGGTTGATGGTGCATGTACAGCAGGTAGAGGACAGCCGCAAAAAGAGGGGTATTCGTGATGCTAGGAGGCCAAATCCTCAAGATCAGGCAGGTCCCAGCCATGGAGGCCACAAAAACGATTTTGGCGTCCGTGAGCAGCCCAGATTCAAGAAGGGGCAACAGAGTTCTGGAAACTTGAACTTTCAGAGGAGTACAACACCTAGAGGAGGCAGACCTGAGCCCAAGAAAGGCAATGGAGGTGATATGCAGCGTCCTAAAAAGAATTGTGTTAAGTGTGGCCGAGCTCACAGTGGAGAGTGCAGACAGGGCACTAATGCCTACTTCGGTTGCGGTAAGAATGGACTCATGGTTAGAGACTGCCCACAGAGTAGAGGTCAGGCTGGAGGTAATGCTCAGCCTAGGCCTAATCCACAGGGTGCAGCAGCAGCCGAGCCTCCTAAGAGGAACAAGTTCTATGCCCTGAAGGGCAGGGAGGAGCAGGAGAAGTCCGCTGATGTGGTCACAGGTATGCTGCAAGTATTCTCAACTTCTGTTTATGCTTTACTTGATCCAGGGTCTACGCTTTCCTTTGTAACTCCATTGCTTGCTCTCACTTTTGAGATATTGCCTGAAGTTTTGCATGATCCTATAGTGGTTAGTACACCTTTAGGAGAAAATGTAAGAACTAATAGAGTATACAAGGGTTGGCCAATAGTGATAAGTGGTAAGACAATGTGTGCAGACTTGGTTGAGTTACCCATGCATGATTTTGATGTTATTCTTTGCATGGACTGGCTTCACAGTTGTTATGCTTGCTTGGACTGTCGTAGTACAGTGGTGAGATTTTGTTTCCCTAATGAAGAGGAGCTAGTCTAGGAGGGGTACAACTCGAGTCGTCCTAACCTCTTGATTTCGAACCTTAAGGCCAATAAAATGAAGTCCAAGGGGTTATTGTGTAATCTTTTGAGTGTTAATGATTTAGATCATGACATTCCTTCCATAGACTCAGTGCCTGTAGTTAATGAGTTCCTAAATGTATTTCCTGATGATTTGTCTGGAGTCCTTCCTCCTCGAGAGATTGATTTTGGTATCGACTTAAAACCCGATACTAAACCAATTTCCATTCCTCCTTACAGAATGGCTCCAGCTGAACTCAAAGAGTTGAAGCTGCAGTTAAAAGATCTCACTGATAAGGGTTTCATTCAGCAGAGCATATCCCCTTGGGGCGCTCCAGTGTTGTTTGTGAAAAAGAAAGATGGAACCCTTAGAATGTGTATCGATTATTGGCAGCTCAACAAAGTCACTATAAAGAATAAGTATCCACTCCCCAGAATAAATGATTTGTTCAATCTGCTCCAAGGGTATAGTTTCTTCTCTAAGATTGATCTTCGTTCAGGGTATCATCAGCTTAGGGTTAGGGATGGAGATATCCCAAAGACAGCCTTTCGTACCCGTTATGGTCACTATGAGTTTCTAGTCATGTCATTTGGTCTCACGAATGCACCTGCTGTATTTATGGATCTCATGAACAGAGTCTTCCATGAATACCTTGACTCTTTCGTCATAGTATTCATTGATGACATTCTCATCTACTCTAAGACAAAGGAAGAACATGAACAACATTTGAGACTAACCTTGCAGGTACTTAGACAGCATCAGTTGTATGCCAAATTCAGCAAATGTGAATTGTGGCTGAGATAAGTGACCTTTCTGGGTCATGTTGTGTCCGATCAAGGCGTGGAGGTGGATCCCAGGAAGACTGAGGCTGTGAAGAACTGGCCAAAGCCTCTTACACCCACTGACATCCTTAGCTTTTTTGGATTGCCTGGTTACTACCGCAGGTTTGTGGAGGGCTTTTCTTCCATTGCTGCCCCATTGATAGCTTTGACTAAGAAGAAAGCCAAGTTTGAGTGGACGGAGACTTGTGAGAGGAGTTTCCAGGAGCTTAAGGATATACACACTTCATCCTCGGTGCTTACTTTGCCTAAGTGTGGTGAGAATTACACTGTTTACTGTGATGCATCTAGGGTTGGTTTGGGTTGTGTTCTTATGCAGGTTGGTAAGGTGATACCCTATGCGTCCAGAAAACTCAAGGTTCATGAGAAAAATTATCCCACTCATGACCTGGAGTTGGAAGCTGTGGTGTTTGCACTGAAGATGTGGAGGCACTACTTGTATGGAGTGCATGTGGATGTATTCACAGACCACAAGAGTCTCTAGTACGTGTTCACACAGAGAGAGTTGAATCTACGTCAGCGGAGATGGTTGGAGTTGTTGAAGGATTATGACATGAATGTTCACTAACATCCAGGTAAGGCTAATGTTGTAGCTGATGCTTTGAGAAGAATGAGCATGGGAAGTACAGCCCACGTTGAGGATGACAAGAAGGAGCTGGTGAAAGATGTACACAGACTGGCCAGAATGGGTTTGCGATTGGTTGACTCTACTAGTGGGGGTGTTTCAGTTCATCCTAGTTCTGAATCATCCTTAGTAATTGAAGTCAAGCAGGGTCAGCATCTAGATCCTGTGTTGATGGAGCTGAAGGACTCAGTGTTGATGAGGATGAATGAGTCTTTTGCTTTGAGAGGTGATGGCATACTTAGGTACCAGGACATGCTATGTGTACCAAATGCTGATGATTTGCAGACCAGGATTGTTGCAGAGGCCCATGGTTCTAGATATTCCATACATCCAGGTTCAACCAAGATGTAACATGATCTGAAGCAGATTAATTGGTGGGTGGCATGAAGAAGGACATTGCAGAATATGTGGCCAAATGTCCTAATTGTCAGCAGGTTAAGGCTGAGCATCTTAAGCCTGGCGGTCTGACTCAGATTATTGAGGTTACGACTTGGAAGTGGGAGGCAATTAATATGGACTTCGTGGTTGGTATTCCGAGGACTAGGAGGCAGCATGACTCCATATGTGTTATTGTGGATAAATTGACTAAGTCTGCCCACTTTATCCCTGTGAAGTCTACTTACAGAGCCGAGGATTATGCGAGACTCTACATTGATGAGATTGTGAGATGGCATGGGATTCCTTTTTCTATAATTTCAGATGGAGGAGCTCAGTTTACTTCACATTTCTGGAGAGCTTTCCAGAAGAGCTTGGGCATGCAGGTAAAGCTTAGCACTGCCTTTCATCCTCAGACAGATGGGCAGGCAGAGCGCACCATTCAGACATTGGAGGACATGTTAGAGCATGTGTGATTGACTTCAGAGGTAGCTGGGATGACCATCTGCCCTTGATAGAGTTCTCTTATAATAGTAGCTATCACTCCAGCATTGGGATGGCACCGTTTGAGGCACTGTATGGTAGGAGGTGTACATCTCCAGTTGGGTGGTTCGAGGTTGGAGAGTCATCCATTTTGTGTCCACATATCATTCATGAGGCCTTAGAGAAGGTCAGAGTGATTAGGGATAGGTTGGCTACTGCTTACAGACGGTAGAAGTCATATGCAGATAACAGGAAACGACCCTTAGAGTTTGATGTTTGTGACCAGGTTTACTTGAGGATATCACCTATGAAAGGGGTGATGAGATTTGGTAGAAAAGGGAAGCTGAGTCCGAGGTATGTTGGGCCATATGAGATCCTACAGCGTGTGGGTGAGGTGGCCTATGAGTTAGCATTGCCTGCGGAGCTAGCTTCTGTTCATCCTGTCTTTAATGTCTCTATGTTGAAGAAGTGCCTAGGTGATCCAGCATCGACTACCTGTTGAAGGTTTGGGGGTTGGTGAAGACTTGTCTTATGAGGAGGTACCCGTTGAGATCTTAGACAGACAGGTAAAGCGGCTGAGGAACAAGGAGATTGCCACAGTGAAGGTATTGTGGAGATATCATCTTGTTGAGGGTGCTACGTGGGAGGCTGAGGCCGACATGAGATCCTGCTACCCTCATCTTTTCAGCTCTTCAGGTTATACTTCCTACTCTTAAGTCGATGTTTCCTTATCTCTCCGTATTTTCTTGCTATTGCTTGACTGTGCATAGTGATTTTGTTATGATCTGATTGGGATTACGATATGTAGTGGTAGTGTCATTCGGGGATGAATGTTCCTAAGGGGCAGATAATGTAACAACCCTAAAAATGAATAAGATAAATACTTAAGGTGTCAAGAATGCTTGCGATAAGACCAAGGTTCACACGGATTGATACATGTAAAACCAGACCTCAGAACCCTTACTAAGACCAAGCCAACTAACTTGGGGAGTTAATTGAGCTTGGAAAGTTTGGAACCAACCATGTGAGGCTCTCGAAAACGAAGATTTAGTCGAAAGAGTCTTTACCAGACTTAAAAGAAGAAATTTTGAGTTTTGAGTTTCCAGGGGTAAAATGGTCTTTTCCAGGACAAGGGTAATATTGTAATTACCCTATGGAATTAATTAATTAATTAATTAATTTAATTAAAAGATCATTTTGGGTTGGGGTGACCCGAAGTGACCCATGTTCGAAAATAGGGTGTCACTCGGGTTCGAGACCCACTAGAAACAATGAATTTATGATTTTATCATCAATTAAAATCTTATTTTTTTATGTAATGGCAAAATGGTCCTTTCACGTATAATTAAATAAATCAGATTTTTGTTTATTAAGGAGAGTCCTAAATTGACTAAGTCATCATCTAATCCTAAATTACTTCACACGTTTCACTCTTTCACGTTTATCACCTCTTCACGCTCAAAAACTCACTTGTTCTCTCTGCCAATTAACGTGAAGAACATAAACTTTAACTAAGGTTCTTCACACTTGAAGAAAACACAAAAATGTTTAAGAAAAACAAAGTAATCAAAAACGTTAAGGCAAAGAGAAGTTGTCCGTCGAGTGGTGTGGACGTTGAGGAAGCTTGGACTGATTTTGGAGAAGGTTTTGAGCAGCAAATTCACGTTTGAACAAGCAAATTAAGGTATGGGTTTCTTATATCTTGGTCCCTTTCCCAAGAGACCCCTTACGATTCAAGATATTCACTCCGAAACTAGGGTTGTTCCCCCTTTGCATGTCCTTGTCACTAGCTCTCAATGATTTCGTAGGTTGGGTTTGTTTGCTGGTAGATTTAGGTATGTCTGATCTTTTTATGTTGAATGTGAATATGTTTATGTGCGTGAAATCACGAAAATGACAACCAATGTGTGATCGGAAAAAAATGATGTGTGTGTATGCGTTTGGCAGTGAGTTTAGACACTATTTTGAAGACGTGTAAAGCATGCTATTTCTTGTATTTTATGTGTTAAAGTTGTGCATAATGTGATGTTCATATGGTGTGTGAAGTTACAAATTTTAATGTGAAAATGCTTGACTAAATGTAACCCCTAAACTTCACCTAATTACATACTAACTGTTTGGTGAAATGCTCTAAGAAACTAACATGAAAAGTTGATTAAATGAAGCTAAAAGCTACGAATGAATTTCCAGATTTGTGTACTATAGTTTCGGTCAACAATGAGGTTTAAATATGGGTTTTTAAAGTGAAAATAAAATAAGTGAGGTCAATGGGAATTGAACCCAAGACCTCACATGTTAAGGAGGCTAAAAACGTGAAGGGGGTTAACGGAAATCGAACCCTTGACTACTGTAATTCGCGACAACGGAAAAACAAAATAGGGCTGGGGGATTCGAACTCGCGACACTGGAGGAGAAGGAGGAGAAAAATAAATTAAATAAATAAATGGGAGGCGTGGGATTCAAACCCACGACCTCCAGGTAGCGAGTGAAAGAAGAGAAAATAAAGAAAAGAAAAAGTGAGGCGTGGGGATCGAACCCACGACCTCAAGGCTGGAAATGGAGAGGAGCGAATTAATTAATAAATCAAGTGAGGTTGTGGAGGTTCGATCCCACAACCTCACTGCCAAACGCTTAGCCTAAGGAGTTTTAAATAAAAAAAAATTAGGAGGCTGTGGGGGTTCGAACCCACCACCTCACAGCCTCAGCGAAATTAAAGTTTAAATAAGGAGGCTGTGGGGGTTCGAACCCACAACCTCCCTATTCCAGCGAATAAATAACAAAAATAGAAGAGGTTGTGGGGGTTTGATCCCAAAACCTCTTGGTTTGGGCGAAAAGGGCAATGAGATGCTAATTAAAAATAAAAAGGGGTTGTGGGGGTTCGAACCCACAACCCTTCGGCCAATTTAAGAGGAAAACTAAGTAGAAAATTAATAATACGATGTTAATGTTAGGATTCAATCTAGAGTTCTAATGTTATGAATATTAAAAATAAAGTCAACGGAAAATGTAAATGATATCCAAGTGATTCAAACTTGGGTTTCCTTGCCCAAATTTCCGTATGGATACATAAGTCATATGTGAACAAAATATCCAAGAATAATGCCACCTACTTAGATCGAAATCAAGATCTTGGCATATATACAAGATACATAAATCTTGTACTACATAATCTTAGGAATGTATGAATCACTTAACGAATTATGAATGAAGCCTCATGGCTTGTGTGTATAGACTCATAAGTCTAGTATATGTTTAAAAGTAAGTGAACCTAAGATGTATGTACTAAATGATGAAATGAACAATGAAATGATGAAACTCTAGAAGGGTTAAGTAATGGTATGAAACACACCAATGGCCAAGTATATTGGCATATGATGAAATAACATTCACATAAAATGAGGTGAGTAATTATGAAGAGTAAATGTGCTAATGACAATGAATGTGGTGACAACATGATATGAGGCTAATGCAAATGATGAGAGCAATCTCAAACGAGCCTAAGTAAATGTTACCAAAAATGTACTCACCTATGAGAGTGTAAAGTTAATGAAGACACCAGTCTCTATGAACACTCTAATGAAAGTATTGAGATTAACACACTTAATACTAATGATGAGATGAGAAATCATCTATTGAGCTATGATGTCCTCATACTATAAGCCAGCTTACATGACGTATGAGTTGAATGTAATGGAACTTTATACTGAGCACCGATAGACTAGCTATGAGCGGTGAAGCCTTCTTTTGGGAAGGGCGGAGTTTCACGTAACTATCATGAGATGAGACTGTCTGGCTTGCCGGGTATGGGTCTCCTTATATCTCCTAGTCTTTGAACCTATACTGCCAATATAGGGATCTGGCGGGGTTAAATTCCCATGTACTCTAGCATGTTTTGGGTCACCTTGGCCGGTGATTCCACCTCTTTTCGGTGTGGGGGAGACACTGGATTTCATGCTGCTCACATGATCTATGTCGGTTAAAGTTAAAGTTCCCAATGAATGAATGAGGCCAGCCTCAAATGAAGCACATAATGAAATGAATGATATCAAAGGTGTTAGAATAGGATAATCAAGAGGTGAGCTAGACTCAAGTAATGAAACTAGGTTATTCTTGATCATTGCACAGCAAACCCGATGAAAGACTTAAACTACACCCTAGGTATAGCTGGTGGTCACACTGGCCTATGAACGAAATAAAATGAAGTACGCATGAATGAATGAAGTGGACTCTGTGTTTGCTAATGAAGACTCCCTGGTTGAGGTCCCATATATTGAGCCCTCATTTTGGAAAGTCTTAATGTCAAGTCCATGATTCCAAGGCCTCATGGCATATGAATGAATGATATGAAAGAAGCTATGTGCTATATGTTATGTGCTATGGTATATGCTATATGTATGATGTTATGTGTTGTGTGGAAGATGATAACTATGATGATGCATGTTACTCTCATGGCATGACTTTCCTAATCCAAATTTGGAAAGCTCACTGACTTTCCTAATCAAAATTTGGAAGGTTCGCTAAATTTCCTAATCTCAATTTGGCAAGTCCACTGACTTGACTTTCCTTAATCATGTTGTTAGGAAAGAGCTATCTCTTCTCATGCATGTCCTTGGTGTGTGCTTGCATATACCCATACTTAGTACAAGTGTGTACTAACCCTATACAAACTCTACTATTTTAGGTGCAGGCACAGGTGGATGATAGAGCTACATGATCATTGTTGCAGTTATCCGGACGTCCAGCATTCATCCGGAGTTGGTAGGTCCTCATGCTTTCGAGGATGCTACTGTTCTATATTCTAGCTTAGTTTTAGAGTTGAGCTAGTGGAGCATGTTCCACTAGCGTTTCCTTCCTGTTTTTATTCAGACTATGTATTGGTGCCATTTTGGCAACTCTATACTTATGACTATATCTTTCAGTTGCTTATCTCTTAATGTTAGATGGTTGATGGTGAACAATTATGAAATGATGAGAATGTTTAATAAGTTTGTTAAGAAACAAAAAGTTTCAAATTTTCCGCTGGGCTCCTTGGCCTAGGGTGTGAGATACATAAATCTCACACCAAAATAAAGTAATAAAAGATGAGGCCACTGGGATTATCCCAGATCCTCTTGGACTAATTTATTGAGACACTTAACACTTTAAATAATTAAAAATAAAGTGCTGCCCAAGGGATTTGAACATGGGTCCTCTTGGCCGAAATTGGGAGACACATAAGTCTCACATATAATTAAATAAAATGCAGCCACTAGGGATCGAACTTGGGTCCCTTGTCTGCATGTGTAAAATGCATAAGTATTACACAACATATACTTAGATGGTCATGAAACACTTAGTCAATTATGAGTAACCCGAATTGGGTAAGAACATGAGTTAATGGTAAGATTATTAAATGAACATTCACGTAATGAGGTGAGTAATTATATTATACTATGATGCTAATGAAAAATGTGACAACATGATAAGAGGCCTTATGAATGGTGAGACAAGTCTCAACCAAGCCTAAGTAAATGTTACCAAACGTACTCACCTATGAGAGTGTAGAATGATGTAGGAGTGAAGTGTCAAACATATTCCAAAAGAAAGTGTTAAGAATGAATTTTATAGTTTAGTGCAAGTGAGACAAGCTGCATCTACGCCTAAAAAGCAATGTCACTAAATGCAATTTCTAAGAGAGAATATCTATGTTACTCGATGAACAAATAATGAAACGTGAGTAAATATGAAATGAGAAGATGTTACGAAAGAACGTGGTAGCACCACAATATGAGGCTAGTGCAAGTGAGACAAGATGTACCTACGCCAATATAAGGTCCCCAAAAATTCTCACCTAAGATAGTGTTGAATATTAAGAGACAAGTCTCAATCACACTCTATATGTAAGTGTAAGGACAATTCACACTGAATACATAAATAAGAGATGATAAAATCATCTAATGAGCTATGACTTCCTCATTCTAGAAGCAAGCTTCGATGATGTATGAGTTGAATGTAAATAGGAACTTTAAACGGAGCACTGATAGGCTAGCTATAAGTGGTGATGCCTTCTTTCGGGAAGGGCGGAGGTTCACATAATTCTCATGAGATGAGACTGTCCACTAAGGTGGGTATGGGTCTCCCTAAATCTCCTATTCTTTGAACTATGCTGCCAACATAGGGAACTAGCCAGTGGTTTTCCACCTAAGTGAGCTAGGGATGTTTTGGTTTCACCTTGGCCAGTGACTCCACCTCTTTTCGGTGTGGGTAAGATTCCGGATTTAATGATGCTCACTTGATCTATGTCAGTTAAAGTTGAAGTTCCTGATAGTATGAAAGATAATGAAATGAATGATACTAAAGATGTATGTGCAAGACAATCAGGAGGTGAAACCAGATTCACGTAATGACATTAGGTCATTCTTGGTCATTGCACTTCATGATCCTAATGAGAGTCTTAAACTTCATCTATAGCTTGTGTTTACATCAGCCTACGAATGAATGAAATGAATAATGTGACGTACATATTAATGAAAGAAGCAGACTCTGTGTTCTCTAAAGAAGGCTCCCAAGTTGAGGTCCCATATGTTGATCCCTCATTTGGGAAGTCCTAATGTTAAATCCGTGATTCCAAGGTCTCATGGTTTATAAACTAATGATATGTGATATATGTATGTGCTATATGAAATATGTTATGTGCTGGGTGCAATATAAAAAGAATGGTGATGCATGTTACTCTTATAGCATGACTTTCCTAATCTGATTTGGCAAGTCCAACTGACTTGGCTTTCCATAATTCATACTGTTAGGAGAGAGCTCTTCTCAATCATGCATGTCCTTGGTGTGTACTTTCATACACCCATACATAGTACAAGTGTGTACTAATCCCATACATTATACTATTTTAGGTGCAGGTTCAAGAGGGTGTTGAAGACATTCATTGCAGCTGTTCGAACATAAAAGCTTTTAATCCGAACGTGGTAGGTCCTCATGCATTCGAGGATTCCTGCCGTTATGTTTCTAACTTAGTAATAGCTTTAGGCTAGTGGAGCATGTTCCACTAGTATTTCTTTCCTATTTTGTTCAGACTTATGTAATGGTGCCATTTTGGCAACTGTTACTTATGTTATAAGACTATTTATTTCAAGATTGAATTATCCTTTATTAGATGGTTGATATACATGAGAAATGAACTTCTTTATACGCGTATGCATGTTATAACTATGAAGTCCAAGTACACTTCAAACAAAACAAAAAGTTTCAAATTTTCTGCTAAAATTAACCAAACGAATGTAATGACGACGTAAGTAGGCTTGTCTGCGACCTCTGAGAGGTCAACGATGCCAATTTCGTCTAGGGTCTAGACCCTTGTCGTGACAGCTTAGCTCAATGGATGACTTGTCATCCCGTTCTATACTTGATGAATGTGAACTTAAATCTTACATTATCATCATGGTGTTAGTGACACTTGTCTCACGATTTTTAAGACCCTCTTATGTGAGTATCTTTAACATAATTGCTTAGGTGCAAGTGAGACTTGTCTCACTTTATTTAACACCCCATTCTAGGTCAATTTCATAACTCATAAGCTTTCAGTTATTTCATTACTCACCTTATCTTGTTCAATGTTATTTGGTAGTCTTGTACCATTCTTTATGAAAGTTATAAGGACTTAATCAATGTTCTACCATGTTTAGAAGTTCATTTAGATAGGGTATGTTGGGACTTGTCCCAATCATTGGCATACCCTAGGTAATGAGTTTATTGAGTTACATCTTGTCAAGTTAATCTTTAACATGTATTTGGCCTTACAAGATACATCATAATTTACATTGGCCATATAAGATTGGTATGACTTAATCATTGACCAATTCTATTACATATTTTTTAAATAATATTGTTGGCCAATTTATTGGCATAAACCAAACTTTCACTAAATATTTTTCATGATATTATCACTAGCCTGGTCAACTAACTTCATGTATATACTATAGTCATTTTGAGCAAGCCAATTTTTAACATTTGATTACCTTATAAGAACAATTCACTGCTTAGTTTGATCAAGCTATAAAGTTGATTTGGCATTGAAGATTCATTAACTAGCTTTGATTCTCATTCTTATTTCTTCTTGGAAACATTGCATTCCAAATACTTACCAACATATCTACTGTAAACACACACAGACACAGTAATCGAAACCTTCATTCCTTTGAACAGTAAATTGAATTTCATAAACGATTTATAAAAATTTCATCTTCTCGAACAAAATGAAGCATTACAACCTTTCTTATCGCATGTAAATGATACTCTAATCATACGAATTTAACCTATAGGTCTCATTCGACATTATCAAATCATAGAAACCTACACATAATGATTAATTAGCACCACATACCAATAACATGCTCGAGATTTGCAGTATACATACTACTAGATCGGAAATAGAAAGAACTAGGGAGATGAACATTCAAAAATTTCATTGGGAACAATCCTAGTTTTGGTTTTTCTTGAATTCAAAACGTTTGAAAAGCCTCTTGGGGAAAGTAATCCAAGAGAGAAAACCCATACCTTACTTTAAAATCGAATATACGAAGATCATCCTGTTCTTTGAACGAAAATCTTGAAGAATTGCCTTGAAATCACCTAAGGAGAACAAAGAGTATTTTTTGTTTTTCTTTCGCTTGCTTACTGTTTTTCAGTCGTGAGTTTCAACATGTGTCTAAGTCTTAGAAACTGAATATTGACTAATTCAACTTAGTCTAATGAACTTATTAAATAAATAAATTACCTAATTACCAAAATGCCCCTCCTAAATTGACTAAAAATAGGAGAGCATTTGACTTAGACAAATTCTAAAAATTTGCTAAGGGTCTCAGGTTTGACCTTGAATTTAAATTAATTAATTAAGTTGATAATTTAATTAATTAAGTTATCTAGTGTAATTATAAAGTACCCCTAAGTCACTAGGACCATAACCTACCCCTTTGGACCATCTTAGGTTAGGTACTAGGATGTTTCTTTAGTTAGATATTTGGACAGTTTCACCCGGTTAGGTCTTAGGATTTCGGGCACACTAGTCAATTCAGTGTAGTTAGTCCTAGGTTAGTTAGCTAGTTAGGTAAGTTAGTTCGAGCCTAGGATTGGTTAGGAATCTTGGCCCCACGTGGCTTGACCCGACGCGTGCCGTCCCCTTAACCGCCCAAACCGAATTGGTTGGGCTTGGTCGCTTGGTCTCTCGGACGGTAGCACATGTGTTGCCATGCACTTTCCTAACCGTGAACTCTGTAGTTACATTTGGAAAGTTCACTTCTTGTCTTAAGGATCCTCACTATGTCCTTGGGCACTTCTTAATCTACATGATCATTTTAAATTATCATATGCTATGGTACCTAGGCTTGACACTTGCATGTCGTAGTACCTAATGTTTGTAAGCAATGAAATTAAATTTTTTGGCTTAGGGTCTTCATTGCAGGTACAATTCCCAAATAAGCTTGGATTGGAGCATTTGAACATCACAGTGTATTTTAAGTTACTTGTTAATACATAGAAATTGGCTAACACCCTTAAGCCAATATTCTCTAACATGCCCAATATTATTCAATATTGGGCATTGGGATGCCTATGTACCCCCATACATATTCTTAAAACCTAATAGACTCTTGACTAGACAAGTACATTTTCTGGAATGTTACATTAACCCCCCCCTCCCCTTAGGAACATTCGTCCCCGAATGACACTACACATCATTTTTAATCAAAGAGGGTATTTTCGAAAAACACATCAACATACTTGAAACTTTACTCTTTGTGAATATCTGATTCACAAATTACTCTGGATGATGCACATCACTCAAAGCTTATTTGAAGCTTAATATATGAGATTGAGGAACTTCCTTCTCAATCTCACTTTAACTCAATGCACATCAAAACTCATGCGACACAAAAATTATGTCAACGCTATACAAAATCAGCAACATGAATGCAAGCATGAACTCATATTAAATCATATTGTGCAAGTATAAAACACACAGTCATGGACTTAAAACACCAAAACTGACTAATGCACTAAAATTTAGAGTTTCATAAACAAAATCAGACTTAGGAAGAGTATATCTAACCTGAAGAACTGAACAAGTGCGATTAACGGGATCTCATGTCGGCCTCGGCCTCCCATGTTTCTCCCTCAACAAGGTGGTTCCTCCATAACACTTTTACGGTGGAAACCTCCTTGTTCCTCAGTTGCTTCACTTGGCGAAATCAAATTTCAGGTAGAACCTCTTCATAAGAAAGGTTCTCATCGACTCCTAACCCCTCAACAGTCATGATGGATGTTGGATCACCTAGACACTTTTTAAGCATCGAAACATGAAACACTGGATGAACAGAAGCCAAGTCATTTGGTAACTTTAGTTCATAGGCAACATTCCCTAATCGTTGTAAGACCTCATAAGGACCTATATACCTCAGACTCAACTTCCGTTTCTTACCAAACCTCATCACCCCTTTCATGGGGGATACCGTCAGGTAGACTTGATCACCTACCTCAAATTCAAGAGGTCTCTTCCTTTTATCAGCATAGGATTTTTGACGACTGTAAGCAGTATCAAAACTATCACTGATCATTATCACCTTTTCCATAGCCTCATATATTATCTCAGGGCCAAGGATGGAAGACTCTCCTACCTCAAACCACCCAACTGGGGACCTACATCTTCTGCCATACAGTGCTTCAAAAGGTGCCATCCCAATACTGGAATGGTAGCTATTATTATAAGAGAACTCAATCAGTGGCAAGTAATCATCCAAACTCCCCTTGAAGTCAATAACACATGCTCTCAGCATGTCTTCAAGGGTCTGAATGGTACGCTCTGCTTGTCCATCCGTCTGAGGATGAAAAGCAGTACTGAGCTTCACCTGTGTACCAAAGCTCTTTTGGAAAGATCACCAAAAGTGAGAAGTGAACTGGGTTCCCCTATCCGAAATGAAAGATAAAGGGATCCCATGCCACCTCACTATCTCATTAATATATAGCTTGGCATAATCTTCGGCCCTGTAAGTAGACTTCACAGGAATGAAATGAGCAGACATAGTCATCCTGTCAACAATGACCCAATTGGAATCACGCAGTTTCCTGGTCCTGGGCAGACCAACCACAAAGTCCATATTAATAGCCTCCCACTTCCATGTAGGGATCTCAATCAACTGGGTAAGACCTCTAGGCTTAAGGTGTTCGGTTGGCAATTGGGGTACTCCTCCACATACTTAAAAATATCTCGCTTCATAACTTCCCACCAATAGATCTCCTTGAGATCATGATACATCTTGGTGGAACCTGGATGAATGGAATGCCTGGAGCCATGAGCCTCTGCAATAATATTAGGTCTCAGATTATTAATATTAGCCACACACAATCTGCATTGGTATCTAAGCATACCATTTCCCCCTAGGGAGAATGATTCATTCAGCTTACTCAACACTGAGTCTTTCAACTCCATGAGTACTGGGTCGACATTCTTCTTAGCTTTAACATCTACAACAAATGAGGATTCAGAAATGGAATGAACTGAAACACCTCCACTTGGTGTATCTGCCAGCCGTACACCTAACCTAGACAATTGGTGTACCTCTTTAACCAGATCTTTCTTCTCATCATCAATATGAGACACACTATCCATGCCCAATCGGCTCAAAGCATCGGCCACTACATTGGCCTTACCTGGGTGATAGTGGACACTCATGTCATAATCCTTTAGCATCTCTAGCCACCTTCTCCGACGAAGATTCAATTCTCTCTGTGTAAAAACATACTGAAGACTTTTATGGTCAGTAAATACATCAACATGTACACCATATAAGTAATGTCTCCAAAGTTTTAACACAAATACCACAGCAGCTAACTCAAGATCATAGGTAGGATAATTCTTCTCGTGGATTTTCAACTGACTTGATGCATATGCAATCACCTTGCCATCCTGCATAAGAACACATCCCAAACCTACTCGGGAAGCATCATAGTACACCACATACCCTTCACCACTTCTCGGAAATGTGAGAACTGGGGTTGAAGTTAGTCGGTTTTTGAGCTCTTGAAAGCTCTTTTCACAAGTTTCAGACCACTCAAACTTTGCCTTTTTGTTTTCTAAAGCTGTCAATGGAGCAGCATTAGCGGAAAAGCCCTCAACAAACCTGCGATAGTAACCAGCCAAACCGAACAAACTCCGGATGTCTGAAGGAGTAAGGGGTCTCGGCCAGTTATTTACTAACTCAATCTTTTTCGGATCAACCTCTACACCTTGGTCGGACACAACATGACCAAGGAAGGTCACTGATCTCAGCCAAAACTCATATTTGCTAAATTTTGCATACAACTGATGTTCCCTGGGTACTTGCAATTTCATTCTCAAATGTTGTTCATGCTCTTCTCTAGTCTTAGAGTATATGAGGATGTCATCTATGAATACTATGACAAAGAATTAAGGTACTCACGGAAAAACCTATTCATAAGGTCCACCCCGCTGGTGGTGCGTTAGTGAGACCAAATGACATGACAAGAAACTCGTAATGACCATACCTAGTACGGAAGGCAGTCTTAGGAATGTCCTCTTGCTGTAACTTTCCGGAAAATTTCATGACTAGTGAAGAGCCCAATAGGTCTTTAAGAATGCGTATTGGAGGTGCATAGGCATCCCAATGACCAATATTGAGAAATATTGGGCATAGTATCGAAAATTGTCTAAGGGGAATTAGCCAATTTCTATATAATACCCAAATAAGCAAAATATTGGGCATATTAGAAAATATTGGCTAAAGGTGTTAGCCAATTTTTCTAAGTATGAATAAGCATTGTTTAAGAATTGTACATGCAATGAAGACCCTAAGCTAAAAATATATGTTTCATAATATTTGCACATAATAGATACGAGGCATCCATGTGTCAAGCCTTGACATCATAGGACATGACCACTTGAAAAGGTCATGTAGATTAAGCAGTGCCCAAGGACATAGTGAGGATCCTTTGTACAATAAGTAAAAATTCCAAATAAACCATTATGAATAGTTAGTTAGGAAAGTACAAGCAACACATGTGCAAGCACATGTGAAGAAGCGGCCAAGGGAGGGGACTACCCTAACCGAATTCGGTTCGGTTAGGGTAGTTAGGGGGCAGGCGTGTGCAAGGGTCCCTCCACGTGGGGCCTAACTCCCTAACAAACTGTAGACTCTAATTAACTTACCTAACTAGCTAACTAACATAGGACTAACCGAAATAACCCAATTAGTGCACCCGACAACCTAAGACTTAACCCGGTGACACTAACCTAGTAACTAGTTAAAGAGACAACCTAGTACCTAACCTAACATGGTCCAAAAGGGTTAGTTATGGTCCTTATGACTTAAGGGTACATTAGTAATTACCCTAGGTCTATTATTTAATTAAATTAAGGAATTAATTAATTAAGGAAAATTCACAAGCAAGGCCGAAACTCTTTGGAAAAAATTCTGATTTGACTAAGTTAAATGTTTTCCTACATCTAGTCAACTTAGGAGGGGCGTTTTAGTAATTAACTAATTAATTTATTTAATTAGCTTAATTAGCCTAAGTTGAATGAGTCAAGATCAGTTCCTAAGACTTAGACTCACGATAAAACACTAGAAAATTCATGACTCAAAATAGTACGCAATCGTGAGAAAAACAGTGAGCAAAACGTAGAAAAACAGAAAAGTTCTCTTAGGCGATTTCAAGGTATTCTTCAAGGTTTTCGTGCAAGGTGATATTCGTAGATTCAATTCAACATAAGGTATGGGATTCTCTCCTGGAATTCTTTTTCTAAGAGAATTTTCAATCGCTCTGAATCTATGAATCTCGAAACTAGGGTTGCTTCCCAACGATATTGTTGAACGTCCTTCTCCCTAGTATCCTTGTTTTCGATTCTATTAAGTATGTAGATGTAAACTCGAACATGTTGTTGGTATGTGGTACTAACTTATCCTAATGTGTAGATTTCTTGATTTTTAATGGTCGAATAACACATATCGATTCGATTTGTATGATTAAGTATTAGTTACACGAAACAAAGAATGATGAAACGTTAATTGTGTCCGAAAATGTGAAGTTTGTTATGTTTCGGTCATGAAGTGAAGTTACTGTTAAATGTTGACTTGCTTGAGATGATGAGTTCACTAAAGTATTTATATGATATTAATCGACTTGGCTAATGATGTTTTACCCAAACTATGATATAAAATTGGCTAATGATAATCTCATGAAAAATGTCGAATTAATGGTTTGCTTGTGCCAATAAATTGGCTGGCAAAGTCATGTCCAAATTTTCTAGGCAAATACTAATTCATACTAATCTTATATGCCAATATATTTTAATTCCAAATTAAGCATGACCAACATAACATTGAATTCATAATTAAGGGTATGTCAATCATTGGGACAAGTCCCAACATACCCTATGCTAATCTTATATGGCCAATGTATTGAAACGACAAAATAAGCACACCTAAGGTAATTAAATGAATCCATAACGAAGGGTATGTCAATCATTGGGACAAGTCCCAACATACCCTTTCCAAATGAACTATGAACATGGTAACTACATTGAACAAAGTTCTTAACGTTTATAAAGAATGGTATAAGGCTACCAAAAGACATGAAAGGAGTTAAGGTGAGTAATAACATAATTAAAAGTCTTTGAATTATGAAAGTGAACAGAATGGGGTATTAAAGGAAGTGAGACAAGTCTTACTTACACCTAAGACAACTATGTTAAACATACTCACATAAGAAGGTGTTAATAATCGTGAGACAAGTCTCACTAACACCAAGATTATAATGTAAGGTTAAATTCACATTTCATCAAGTAAATAAATGTATGACCGTTTATCCAAAGAGTTAAGTAAACCTCATAGACTAGCAAGCTTCCATAATGTTTGAGTAAACTCTAAAAGATGTAAAGAAAAAGAAGTTGAGAAAAGCACCGATAGACTAGCAATGAGCTTGTACCAGCACATGTAAGACTTATGAGATAAGGCTACCACCAAGGTGGATATGTAGTCTCCGTATGTCTCCTATTCTTCAAACTATGTTGCCAGCATAGGAACTAGACAGCGGTTTCCACCTAAGAGAGCTAGGTATGATGCGGTTTCACTTTGGCCGGTGAAACCACCCATTTTCGGTGTGGGGCAGTCACTGGATTTCATGTTTAACTCACATGATCTATATCAGTTAATGCTCAAAACAATGTTCCTGGTTTCAGTTTAGCCGTGGACCACCCCTTTTCGGTGTGGGGTAGACACTGGACTTGGTTTCATATTAGCCGGTGAATTCCCCCTTTTCGGTGTGCGGCAGAAACAGGATTTCATGTTAACTCGCATGATCTAGGTTCACTTTGATCGGTGAACCACCTCTTTTCGGTGTGGGGAAGACATTGGATATCATGTCATTTCACATAATCTTAATGCTAAAGACTTCTTCAAGACAGTAAGAAGGAAGAAGAGATGTAAGTTCAAAGTGAGCTAAGAAAGTATGAGTTTACGAATATCATTGTTTGATAAGAATGAAGTTTTCTATAAGAAAAGGGCATAGCCAATAATGACTCCTCATAATTTGAAAATGATTAAAGCGAAATGAGATTGGCTTATAATGACTTTATATAATTGGCATATGATTATAGACAAATAATATTGGCTTATAATGACTTCTTATATTAGGCCAATATCAAATAATAGGCTTAACCAATAAAGATTGGCTTATAAAGATTTCATGCCCAAATTGTAGTTAAATCATTTCCTTAATCCCTTGGATTACTTACTTGATTCATTGTAGCTATGGGACTACAATAAATCATTGCACTTGTAATTAAAACATAATATCAAAGGATATAATTAAACTAGACAACAACAAGAAGAAAAAGACCGAAAAATAAACTAAGTGTTGAAAGGGGATCTCACGGGTTAGAGGAGATCAAATTTCAAAATTTTCTTTCGAGTTGCTCTAAAATTATGTTCACGATTCTAAGGTCTTGTGTTCATATAGAAAATGAGTTGTGTGTTTTGAATGCATTGAAATACGTCATATTCACACCATCAATCATAAATAACGAATTAAGAAAGTCTAGTGATTTCACTTTGCAGAAATGGCATGTTATTTAGGAAGAGCTTCCTTGATCATGAATAGCCCTAATATGTATGCGTTCATACACCCATACTTAGTACAAGTGTGTACTAACCCTATACTATTACTATTTTATAGGTGCAGATCAGAGAGGAGATGGAAGACTCATCGCAGCGGTTTGGACTTAGCGATCTCCGGACCTTTGGTAAGTCCCCTTGATTTCGAGGATGCTACATCTATCTTTCTAGCATTAGTACTTTAGAGATAGCTAGTGGATGTTTTCCCTAGCGTTTCTTTCAAGACTTTTATTTGATGCTTTGTCTAAGGCCATTTTGGCGAACTATTATGATATATTATTGATTCTTTCATTTGAATTGCTTAATCGATTGTAGATGGTTGTTTAGTTTGAGCTTATAGTATATGAATCCACGTAAATTTTATATGAAGTCCATGTACACTTAATTATGTTTTAAAAGTTTTAAATTTTCCGCAAATTTAACTATATGAATGTGATGAAAGCTAAGAAGAGGCTTGTGTGCGACCTCTAAGAGGTTAACGACGCCGGTCGCGATTCGAAATCCAGAATTCGGGTCGTGACACACTCTAAGTGGTGATACCGTGACCGTAAATCTATTTTCGAAAAGAAACTTTAAACTTGGAGCTGATCAAATAGATCATCAATTCTGGGAAGAGGGTATTTGTTCTTTATAGTTACTTTGTTGAGTTGTCGATAATCGATACACATTGTATGAGTTCCAACCTTTTTCTTAACGAATAACCCTGGAGCACCCCATGGGGATATGCTCGGCTGGATGAAGCCCTTATCAAGTAGATCTTCTAACTGCAACTTCAACTCTTTGAGTTCAGCTGGAGCCATTCTATAGGGAGGAATGAAAATTGGTTTGGTGTTGGGATCTAAGTCAACACCAAAGTCAATTTCGCGTTCAGGAGGGATTCGTGATAAATTCTCCAGAAAGACATCTTGAAACTCATTCACTATGGACACAGAGTCTATGGAAGGAACTTCATGTTCTAAGTCATTGACTCTGACTAAGTGGTATAAATACCCCTTAGATAACATCTTATTGGCTTTAAGATGGGAACTATTTGGCCTGTTGGATTTGAACTACGCCCTTCCCATTCCAGGTCTAACTCATTAGGAAACTAAAACCTTACTACCCTATTTCGACAGTGTATGGTAGCATAGCATTTATGGTGCCAATCCATACCCAAAATTATATCAAAGTCAAGCATGGTTAATTCTGTTAGGTCAGCATAGGTAACTCTATCAAGAACCGTTATTGGGCAATCTCTATATACTCTTTCAGCTCTAATGTTGTCTCCTATGGGAGTACTAACTAGAAAAGGTTCATGCAAGATCACTATAAAAGAAAAGACATGCAAGGTACCAGTGACCACATCAACTGACTTCTCCTGCTCCTCTCTACCTTTCAAAGCATAGAACCTGTTCCTCTTGAGAGGCTCGGCTGCAGCAGTAGGATTAGGCTGAGGCTGAGTATCTGCCTTGGCCTGATTCTTCACATGTGGGCAGTCCCTGATCATATGCCCACTCTTGACGCACCCATAGCTAGCATTAGAACCTACCATGCACTCACCTCCATGCAAACGGCCGCATTTACCACACGGCTTTCTGTCTCGCTGGGCATTTCTATCATTTCCCTTCTTGGGGCCAAACTTTCCCCCTTTGGCATTAGTGTTACCGGAAGGAGTAGTATTACCTAAGTGTTGGTGTCCCTTCTTGAACTTGGAGCTGTCCTAGACTCTAAACGAACTCCTACCAGTGCTAGAACCAGCCTGATCTGAGGGCCTAGGCTTCTTGCCTTCTCGTCCTCTCTTCCTCCGACGACTCTCCTCCACCTGCTGTGCATGTACCATCAACCTAGAAAGGTCCATGTTATCATGCAACATGGATTACCAACATTCCTCCTCCAGATCCTCCGATGCACCAGTCACAAACATGATCATCTCATCCCTGCTACTGGACACCAGGGAAGAGGCATATTTGGAAAGTTTAACAAACATCAAGGAGTATTCCTTGAATGACATACCTCCCTAACGTAGGTTTATGAACTCCTCAACCATAGACTCTCTCTGCTTTCTGGTAAAGAACCTCTCCAGGAATGCAGTCTTGAGAATGTCCCAAGTGATGGGGACTTCTCCTGGTGCTCAGCCATCTACCTACATCTTCTACCATACCTGAGTGACAACCTTGAGCTGGTATGTAACCAACTTAGCCTTCTCCTTTTCATTAACACCCATAGCACAGAGAATCTTGTGGACCTCATCCACAAACTCCTAGGATCCTCATTGGTTCTGGACCCGAAGTAGACTTGAGGATTCATCCATGTGAAATCTCTCGGTCTGCTAGCCATGGTGCTAGCATGTGGGTTCTCCCTTGGAGGACCCTCTCTAGTGTCCTGGGCTGTGATAGCCTGTGCCTGAGTAGTGATGGATTGGGCCATATGAACCAGTGTTGCTCTAACATCTCCATCTGTCAACGCAGCTGGGTTGAAACGCACCTGCACTCCAGCAACTGGGGCTTGAGGAAGAGCTGGGTTTCCTCCAGCAACGTCTTCTCCAACTCTCCTGCATGCGTTTCTTCTTGTGTTCATTTTTCTACACGCACATACAAGAAGGAAGTTAGATGCTAGAATGACACAAAATGTCAAAACTCTACACATGACGATAAAGAGTAGAAGAAGGGAAGATTCTTAACATCACTAAGTCTCTAAGTCACGGTTGTGGTTCACTTCACAACCATAAGCTAGAAACTATGCAACATGGTTGTTTTGAGCCTTAGTTCCTAAATAATTCAACCTCATGCTCTGATACCAAGTTTGTCACACCCGGGTCCTAGACCCTAGATGAGACCGGCGTCGTTAACCCCTCATAGGTCGCAGACAAGCCTCTTCTTAGCATTCATCACAATCATATAGTTAAATTTAGGGGGAAATTTAAAACTTTACTTAAGTGTACTTAGACTTCATATAATTCTTCAAGGACCTGCACCTATAGATATAGTAATTGTATATGGGTTAGTACGCACTTGTACTAATTATGGTTGTATGCACATAAACACATAAGGACTATGCATGATCAAGGAAAGCTCTTCCTATAACAACATGCCATTTTTGGAAAGTGAAATTACTTCACTTTCCTAATTCGTTATTTATGAATGATGCTATGAATATGACATATTTTCATGCATTTAAAGCACACAAATAATTTTCTATATGAACATAAGACCTTGGAATCATGAACATAATTTTAGAATAACTCAGGCAAAATTAATATTCTTGCTCCCTTTTGGCCGAGAGCTCCCACTCCGAGCCTTAGTTTATTTTTCAGTCTTTTCTTCTTTTTGTTGTGTAGTTCAATGATCTCCTTTGATACTATGTTTTACTTGCGAGTTCAATGATTCATTGTTCCCATACCTACAATGAATCATGTAAGTAA
Organism: Solanum lycopersicoides; assembly: GCA_022817965.1. NCBI lineage: Eukaryota > Viridiplantae > Streptophyta > Magnoliopsida > Solanales > Solanaceae > Solanum > Solanum lycopersicoides. Next base: position 103,268 of record JAJJBR010001983.1, read on the forward strand.
TCCAAAATACTAAAGAAATGATTTGACTACAATACTCACAAGTTATTTTTTTCATTCTTGTTAAATTGGGCATAAAGTCTTTATAAGCCAATCTTTATTGTCTATGCCCATTCTTTGATTATTTGCATAATATATAGATGTTGGGGAATAAATTCATACTCCAATTGATGAGTCATTATGTTTTGCTCCCTTTATTGGCATAACCCAATAACTGTTAAAACTTCATTCTTATCAAACACTGATGATTTGATATTCTTATGCTTTTGCTTAATTAATTCACTTTGAACTTATATTTATTCTTCTTTGATATCATGTTGACTTTGAACATGCTTGTTTGACTTATTATATTCTTTTAAGACTTCCATTGTCATCTTTCTGTGCAATGACTAAGAATGACTTACATCATTACTTAGTCTAACCTCACCCTTTGGTCATCCTATCCGAACACCCCTTATCTTCCTAGTTCTTTATTTATTTATTTCTTTCTTTCTTAAAGAAATCTTGATCATTTAACCGACATAGATCATGTGAGCTAACATGAAAACCAGTGTCTTCCACACACTGAAAAGAGGTGGTTCACCGGCCAAAGTGAAACCCAATAGTTCCTAGCTTTCTTAGGTGGATCCACTAGCTAGTAACCTATGCTGGCGACATAGTTCAAAGACTAGGAGAATTTGGATACCCTTATCCACATTGGTGGTAGTCTCATCTCATGAGTCTTACATGTGCTTGGACAAGCTCATTACTAGTCTATCGATGCTTAGCTTGATTTTTTATACTTTACAACTTTTAGAGTTGACTCATACATTATGGAAGCTTGCTTCTAGTATGAGGTATGCTTAGCTCAATGGATGACTTGTCATCCCTTTCTCTATTTGATGAATGTGAACTTAAATCTTACAATATCATCATGGTATTAATGAGACTTGTCTAACGATTTTTAACACCCTTTTATGTGAGTATCTTTAACATAATTGCTTAGGTGCAAGTGAGACTTGTCTCACTTCCTTTAACACCATATTCTAGGTCAATTTCATAACTCATAAGCTTTTAGTTATTTCATTACTCACCTTATCTTGTTCAATGTTATTTGGTAGTCTTGTACCATTCTTTGCTAAATTTATAAGGACTTATTCAATGTGCTACCATGTTCACAAGTTCATTTAGATAGGGTATGTTGGGACTTGTCGCAATCATTGCCATACCCTAGGTTATTAGTTCATTGAGTTAGATCTTGTCAAGTCAATCTTTAACATGTATTTGGCCTTACAAGATACATCATAATTTACATTGTCCATATAATATTGGTATGACTTAATCATTGGCCAATTCTATTACATATTTTTGAAATAATATTGCTAGCCAATTTATTTGCATAAACCTAACTCTCACTAAACATTTTTCATGATATTATCACTAGCCAAGTCAATTAACTTCATTCATATACTATAGTCGTTTTGAGCAAGCCAATTTTTAACATTTGATTAGCTTATAAGAACAATTCAGTGCTTAGTTTGGCCAAGCTACAAAGTTGATTTGGCATTGAAGATTCATTAACTAGCTTTGATTCTCATTCTTATTTCTTCTTGAAAGCATTGCATTCCAAATACTTACCAACATATCTACTGTAAACACACACAGTAATCGAAACCTTCATTCCTTTCAACAGTAAACTGAATTTCATAAATGACTTATAACAATTTCATCTTCTCAAACACAATTAGGCATTACAACCTTTCTTATCTCATGTAAATGATACTCTAATCATACGGATCTTACCTATAGGTCTCATTCGACATTATCAAATCACAGAAACCTACACATAATGATCAATTAGAATCACATACCAATAACATGCTCGAGATTTGCAGTATACATACTACTAGAATCGGAAATAGGGATAACTAGGGAGATGAACATTCAAAAATTTCATTGGGAACAACCATTGTTTCAGTTTTTCTTGAATTCAAAACGTTTGAAAATCCTCTTGGGTAAAGGAATCCAATAGAGAAAACCCATACCTTACTGCAGAATTGAATCTACGAAGATCACCTTTTTCTTTGCACGAAAATCTTGAAGAATTGCCTTGAAATCGCCTAAGGAGAACCAAGAGTATTTTCTATTTTTCTTTCGCTTGCTTACTTTTTGTCAGTCGTCAGTTTCAACGTGAGTCTAATTCATTGGAACTAAATATTGACTAATTCAACTTAGGCTAATTAACTTAATTGAATAAATCAATTAGCTAATTACCAAAATGCCCCTCCTAAATTGACTAAAAATTGGAAAACATTTGACTTAACCAAATTCTGAAATTTTGCTAAGGGTCTCGGGTTTGACCTTGAATTTAAATTAATTAATTATGTTGCTAATTTAATTAATGAAGTGACCTAGGGTAATTACTAAAGTACGCCGAAATCACTAGGACCATAACCAACCCCTTTGGACCATCCTAGGTTAGGTACTAGGATGTTTCTTTAGTTAGATACTCGTCTAGTGTCACCCGGTTAGGTCTTAGGATTTCGAGCACACTAGTTAGTTCATTTTAGTTAGTCCTACGTTAGTTAGCTAGTTAGGTAAGTTAGTTATATCCTAGGATATGTTAGGAAGCTTGGACCCACGTGGATTGACCCGACGCGTGTCGGCCCCCTAACCGCCCAACCGATTGGTCTCTCGGTCGGTAGCACATGTGCTTTCACATATGCTTGCACATGTGTTGCCGTGAAATTTCCTAACCGGGCACTCTGTAGTTGCACTTGGAAAGTTCACTTCTTGTCCCAAGGATCCTCACTATGTTCTTGGGCGCTGCTTAATCTACATGATCATTTTGAATGATCATGTGTCATGGTACCTAGGCTTGACACTTGGATGCATCGTACCTAATGTGTGTAAGCGATGAAATTAGAATTTTAGCTTAGGGTCTTCATTGAAGGTACAATTCCTAAATAAGCTTGGATTGGAGCATTTGAACATCACAGTGTATTTTAAGTTACTTGTTAATACGTAGATATTGGCTAACACCCTTAAGTCAGTATTCTCTAACATGCCCAATATTATTCAATATTGGGCATTGGGATGCCTATGTACCCCAATACATATTCTTAAAACCTATAGACTCTTCACTAGACAAGTACATTTTCTGGAATGTTACAATCTCTTTCTCCGCAACACACTTACATGTATCATGAGTTCATACACAAGCAATGAACAAAGGTCAATTCATTTTTAAATGCGAAGTTCTCAACTTTTAATCGAAGCATGCTCATACTTCCTTCCCAGTGAATTCAAAATGGTAAATCACACCACATACTTTACAACATTAGGAAGTCATTTCACATAGTTTCAATTTCAAGCATAACACTAGCTTTCATAAACATGCATCATTTAGGGAAATCTTACAATTTATAAGCACACACAAGGACACTAGCTAAATATGCCTTCATTTTTCAAGAGTGAGCCTACATTCATACTTCCCAAATCATAAAAGTCACAAAATTTTCAAGAGACTAACCATTTTTAATTTTGACGGAGACTCAATTTCTTATTGGTGGCTTAGAACACCACACATTAAAGTGACGTCAACATGATTCTTACCTTATATCATGAAGTTAAATGCACAACTAACATATCAACATGCACAATTAACATGAGAAAACATGAATTTGATCAAAAATCCTTTTTCATGCTATTTAGAATCTCCAAACCATGCATAAAATAGTGTCATTTAAGACATACATAACATATGGAGAACATGAAACACTAACTTTTATTCAAGGCTCTTATCATGAACAAGCTTCTAGGAACTCTTTAGTTTGAAGTTCAAGTAAGAATAGAAGGACAAGAGAGAAATATCTACAACCTTACTACTCCCATCATCATACCCCACTTAAGGTAAACTCATTTAAGAGCAACTTAACTCAACCATCATCAAATCTGTAGGACTAACACCCAAAAGAAATCCATAACATTCAGTATAGGTCATACTACCCCACCACATAAGGTCTCAACTATACCATGAACATCAAGGGTCATACAACATTAGGGAAAACAAAAGAGGAGACATATCCATAAGGTCTCTTTCTTTTCTTTCAATATTAGAGTAAGGTAACTTTAGGTCATTCCAACCCACATTATCAGCCTACAAGATAATCACACTACCTTCATTTCTAGAATCAAGTCTATAAAAAGAACTACAATCCATGCAAGGCAAGTATGAGACATTACACATATACAAGGCAAGATGCATCTTTGGCTATTTACCACACTTCTCCAAAGCATTTCAAGTGTAAACTATATTATAAGACTATCATTATGCAAAATCATAAAGCAACTTATAATCCAAAAAGGAAGATCAATTCAACTATAACAACTTCTTTAATAAGCTATAACCTTATCATAACATAAATCATCACATACCATAGCATATCTCATAAATCACATATATAGTCATAAATGGCAACACATCATCAATGCATGCTAAAATTCACCTTCACACATATTCATCAAACCATAGAACCAAGATAAATATCAAAACTCACATTTTCTCCTCAAGCATAGAGATACCATCGCATCCAAGAAATCACATCTAAAAGACAACTAGACAAGAAAAAATAAGAGAGATATCTTATTCAATTAATTTGTATGGCATTACTTGAGAATAGTGAATAACGGAAACTATAATGTCCTATAGCCTCTCCCTCATTGATGTGTCGCGACTCACCATCAATGAATGAGACTCCACTAGATGTGGCAATACGAGACTTTCAGACCCTAAAATCACTTTAATAAACCTCATGCTCTGATACCACATTTTTCACGATCGAGGATCACCCCCTAGAAGTAACATGGCATACTTGACCTCTCGGAGGTCTTATACAAGACCATAGTTATTATTCATCGCATTATCATAGGTAAATTTAGCGGAAAATTTAATACTTTTCATAGCACATCATATGCTAGAAACATCACTTCCATTATATATTAAATATGATAATACATAGTTAAACTCTAAGTCGTGTTTCCATCTTAGACTCAACATCGTTAAAGTACATTAGGGACACAACCCTTATAACGTAAAACATAACTAACTATTACATGACATTAACATAAACTTGACATTGGACATCCTTGAATCTTAAGGATTCCTTTCCTTGAGCTTGGGAAACAAATATCAAGCCCTTCACCTTACATACATCCTTTAAGCATACATAACCTACACTTTGTGTAAAAAGGTAAAGAATAATGGTGTTAGGTCAAGAATGCACTAAGTATGACAACCATGCAAAAACATGCATTCAAAAGGACATTTTCCTTTGAATCCTTTCATCATGCCTTCATGTAAAAACTTCATAAAACTATGATATATTCACCATCATACAATCCACATACTTCATATAGGCATATTCAATGTTCATACATCATATAAAACCACACATTGCATTTAAGGCATAATACCCATCACATTATAGTAAGCTCAATCACTTAACATTAAGCTTATTCTTCACTTTACAGTAAACTCATTTCTTCTTAACATATTAATTTTCCAAGTAACCTTCTAGTGATACTTTGTGCAATTTATAGATAATGTCCCATACCACTACCCACACTCAAGCATCACCTTAAGGCCACAAGGTAGTCATACCTATAACCTTCCTAACTCAACAAATACATTCATAGAAGTGTAGCACATCATAAGACTCATTTAATTCAAGACTCCCAATATCATTACATTGAGCCCTAGTCAATTTGCACATATGCTAACTTCACTTCACGTAGAACATTATAAGACCTTACTCATAATCCCAATCTAAGTCCACTAGTGCAATGTACATGTGAAGCCCCATAACCTCACACACACATAGTAAACCTATAATGAGACCACAAGACTTAACATGTACTTCACACACCAACCATGGTACTATAGTCAGTACATGCATACCAAGTAAAAACTTCATCATATAATCAATGAGACAAACATTATGCACATAAGAAGAGACCACATCACATAGAACCATTAGGACTCATACCAATTCATATCATCACAACAAGTAGAGGACACTACAATGTCATGTATAAGAAACATAAATATGATCATATACACTAGAAAACCTTCCTAGAACTCCCTTCAAGTGCTGCTGGTGCAATGCATAGGTGAAGTCCCATACCCCCACATACACTAAACAACATCCCTTAGGTTATCCTAGTTAGGTTCCTGACTTTACTTTCATTGTCCATTTTACATTAGGGAAACTATAGCCTTAAACTACACTAAGACCATGGGTGCTAAACATGGAATTTGGTGTTGTAGAGCCTTACACCAAGGGAAGGTTCTCTACCTTGCCAAGGTAGAACATTAACATCATACTAGCATGTTAGGTTATATCACTTCCTATATCCTATGGGGCAAGCATAGTTTATGGAACTTGGAGGCATATATGGAAACCCTTTTTATGCAAAATGGGGCATTGTAGTTATCCACCTCGTGAGGACTAGGGTGAATAAGCTTTCCCACATTGGAAGGGGCACCCCTCATCTAAGTTCACTCGGTGCTAAACAAAGTTCCCTTTATTGAATGACTTTATTAACATTACTTCATAAAAATTAGGCTTTAGGATATTGAATCTTCATATGCTTAGCTCATAGGTAGTAGATGAGAGTTCATCAACCTAAATCATGTTAGAAACCCTTTCTCATGGACATCGCATATTCAAGCACAATCTAGTTTAGGATACCCTTGAGAACACTTTTCAAGAGCCCCTCTATTGACTGGATTATCATACAACCAACATAGACATGTTTTCATGTGTGTGTATACATATATATGAGAAGACCTTTCACATAAAAACACTTAGACCTCACATATTCATTCTTGTAGTTCATTCAAGCATAAGAGTATGCTTGTAACTATATGAGCAATCCTTTGATACAAACACATTGAGACACTATGCGTATTCATACTTCATCATGTCATATAAGATATGTTCATAGCTTAATCATGCATTCAGAATTATGTACATAGATAATAAACCTAGGAATTATCCTATCAAGGAACACATTTGCAATGCATAGACAAGGTCCCATACCCTTGTCTATACTCGTACACCTATTAAGTCATCCTAGTCAGGGAATATATAACATACTTCATGGACATACACATTACATGCATATTAGTAGTCATTAGTGCATATGAGAATACCCTTTCATTAGACACCATGAACCTATACTACTTGTAAGCATGCATGAGGTGTCTGTATACATTGGTCAAAATGATCATATAATGGCTATCAACTTCACGTTGAGGCAGACACCCTCTAAAGACCACAATGCACATCAAAGCATAGACAACACAACACAATTTATCATAGGAGACAAGATAACTTCACGTCACATTCAAGACTCCTAACGTTAGATAATCACACCTTCACATAGAGGAACACAGGTAAGGGTCATTTACCACTAGGGTCATTTACCAATATCACATCATCAAAGGATGCACCTATACCTAAATCTAATATAGTCTCTCACATGCTTATAACAATAGTCGTACAACTTAGATCATAGTTAGAATGAAAACAAGGAATATGCTTCACATTGTCTGATTATCACCACCACTTATTAAAAATACAATTTCCTTCAAGGCCATGAAACACATATATTGATTGACAAGAAGTAAAAATGCCACCATAAGTGGACTATACCACACAAATCCCTTCAAGGCCAATCATCTAGTAATTCTTTAGAAAAGTAAACAAAGTAGGCAATCTTTCCAATTCCTCAACCTTTGATCATCATTGATCAATACTTCTTTTACATCAACAATTCAATCATAGGGTAGTATCTAAAAGCATCTTAACATAAACGAATTCATGCTTCATCTATCCTAGAATTAGGATCACATTATGAACATTGCATTATCAATTTGTAGAGGATAACGAGGATCACCCCCTAGAAGTAACATGGCATACTTGACCTCTCGGAGGTCTTATACAAGACCAATTATTATTCATCGCATTATCATAGGTAAATTTAGCGGAAAATTTAATACTTTTCATAGCACATCATATGCTAGAAACATCACTTCCATTATATATAAATATGATAATACATAGTTAAACTCTAAGTCGTGTTTCCATCTTAGACTCAACATCGTTAAATACATTAGGGACACAACCCTTATAACGTAAAACATAACTAACTATTACATGACATTAACATAAACTTGACATTGGACATCCTTGAATCTTAAGGATTCCTTTCCTTGAGCTTGGGAAACAAATATCAAGCCCTTCACCTTACATACATCCTTTAAGCATACATAACCTACACTTTGTGTAAAAAGGTAAAGAATAATGGTGTTAGGTCAAGATGCACTAAGTATGACAACCATGCAAAAACATGCATCAAAAGGACATTTTCCTTTGAATCCTTTCATCATTCCTTCATGTAAAAACTTCAAAAACTATGATATATTCACCATCATACAATCCACATACTTCATATAGGCATATTCAATGTTCATACATCATATAAAACCAAAGGGTCTCGGGTTTGACCTTGAATTTAAATTAATTAATTATGTTGCTAATTTAATTAATGAAGTGACCTAGGGTAATTACTAAAGTACGCCGAAATCACTAGGACCATAACCAACCCCTTTGGACCATCCTAGGTTAGGTACTAGGATGTTTCTTTAGTTAGATACTCGTCTAGTGTCACCCGGTTAGGTCTTAGGATTTCGAGCACACTAGTTAGTTCATTTTAGTTAGTCCTACGTTAGTTAGCTAGTTAGGTAAGTTAGTTATATCCTAGGATATGTTAGGAAGCTTGGACCCACGTGGATTGACCCGACGCGTGTCGGCCCCCTAACCGCCCAACCGATTGGTCTCTCGGTCGGTAGCACATGTGCTTTCACATATGCTTGCACATGTGTTGCCGTGAAATTTCCTAACCGGGCACTCTGTAGTTGCACTTGGAAAGTTCACTTCTGTCCAAGGATCCTCACTATGTTCTTGGGCGCTGCTTAATCTACATGATCATTTGAATGATCATGTGTCATGGTACCTAGGCTTGACACTTGGATGCATCGTACCTAATGTGTGTAAGCGATGAAATTAGAATTTTAGCTTAGGGTCTTCATTGAAGGTACAATTCCTAAATAAGCTTGGATTGGAGCATTTGAACATCACAGTGTTTAAGTTACTTGTTAATACGTAGATATTGGCTAACACCCTTAAGTCAGTATTCTCTAACATGCCCAATATTATTCAATATTGGGCATTGGGATGCCTATGTACCCCAATACATATTCTTAAAACCTATAGACTCTTCACTAGACAAGTACATTTTCTGGAATGTTACAATCTCTTTCTCCGCAACACACTTACATGTATCATGAGTTCATACACAAGCAATGAACAAAGGTCAATTCATTTTTAAATGCGAAGTTCTCAACTTTTAATCGAAGCATGCTCATACTTCCTTCCCAGTGAATTCAAAATGGTAAATCACACCACATACTTTACAAATTTAGGAAGTCATTTCACATAGTTTCAATTTCAAGCATAACACTAGCTTTCATAAACATGCATCATTTAGGGAAAATCTTACAATTTATAAGCACACACAAGGACACTAGCTACATATGCCTTCATTTTTCAAGAGTGAGCCTACATTCATACTTCCCAAATCATAAAAGTCACAAAATTTTCAAGAGACTAACCATTTTTAATTTTGACGGAGACTCAATTTCTTATTGGTGGCTTAGAACACCACACATTAAAGTGACGTCAACATGATTCTTACCTTATATCATGAAGTTAAATGCACAACTAACATATCAACATACACAATTAACATGATAAAACATGAATTTGATCAAAAATCCCTTTTCATGCTATTTAGAATCTCCAAACCATGCATAACATAATGTCATTTAAGACATACATAACATATGGAGAACATGAAACACTAACTTTTATTCAAGGGTCCTATCATGAACAAGCCTCTAGGAACTCTTTAGTTTGAAGTTAAAGTAAGAATAGAAGGACAAGAGAGAAATATCTACAACCTTACTACTCCCATCATCATACCCCACTTAAGGTAAACCCATTTAAGAGCAACTTAACTCAACCATCATCATTCCTGTAGGACTAACACCCAAAAGAAATCCATAACATTAAGGATATGTCATACTACCCCACCACATAAGGTCTCAACTATATCATGAACATCAAGGGTCATACAACATTAGGGAAAACAATAGAGGAGACATATCCATAAGGTCTCTTTCTTTTCTTTCAACATTAATGTAAGGTAACTTTAGGTCATTCCAACCCACATTATCACCCTACAAGATAATCACACTACCTTCACTTCTAGAATCAACTCTATAAAAAGAACTACAATCCATGCAAGGCAAGTATGAGACATTACACATATACAAGGCAACATGCATCTTTGGCTATTTACCACACTTCTCCAAAGCATTTCAAGTGTAAACCATATTATAAGACTATCATTATGCAAAATCATAAAGCAACTTATAATCCAAAAAGGAAGCTCAATTCAACTATAACAACTTCTTTAATAAGCTATAACCTTATCATAACATAAATCATCACATACCATATCATATCTCATAAATCACGTATATAGTAATAAATGGAAACACATCATCAATGCATGCTAAAATTCACCTTCACACATATTCATCAAACCACAGAACCAAGATAAATATTAAAACTCACATTTTCTCCTCAAGCATAAAGATACCATCTCATCCAAGAAATCACATCTAAAAGACAACTAGACAAGAAAAAATAAGAGAGATATCTTATAGAATTAATTTGTATGGCATTACTTGAGAATAGTGAATAACAGAAACTATAATGTCCTATAGCCTATCCCTCATAGATGTGTCGCGACTCACCATCAATGAATGAGACTCCACTAGACGTGGCAATACGAGACTTTCAGACCCTAAAGTCACTTTAATAAACCTCATGCTCTGATACCACATTTTTCACGATCGAGGATCACCCCCTAGAAGTAACATGGCATACTTGACCTCTCGGAGGTCTTATACAAGACCATAGTTATTATTCATCGCATTATCATAGGTAAATTTAGCGGAAAATTTAATACTTTTCATAGCACATCATATGCTAGAAACATCACTTCCTATATATTAAATATGATAATACATAGTTAAACTCTAAGTCGTGTTTCCATCTTAGACTCAACATCGTTAAAGTACATTAGGGACACAACCCTTATAACGTAAAACATAACTAACTATTACATGACATTAACATAAACTTGACATTGGACATCCTTGAATCTTAAGGATTCCTTTCCTTGAGCTTGGGAAACAAATATCAAGCCCTTCACCTTACATACATCCTTTAAGCATACATAACCTACACTTTGTGTAAAAAGGTAAAGAATAATGGTGTTAGGTCAAGAATGCACTAAGTATGACAACCATGCAAAAACATGCATTCAAAAGGACATTTTCCTTTGAATCCTTTCATCATGCCTTCATGTAAAAACTTCATCAAACTATGATATATTCACCATCATACAATCCACATACTTCATATAGGCATATTCAATGTTCATACATAATATAAAACCACACATTGCATTTAAGGCATAATACCCATCACATTATAGTAAGCTCAATCACTTAACATTGAGCTTATTCTCCACTTTACAGTAAACTCATTTCTTCTTAACATATTAACTTTCCAAGTAACCTTCTAGTGATACTTTGTGCAATTTATAGATAATGTCCCATACCACTACCGACACTCAAGCATCACCTTAAGGCGACAAGGTAGTCATACATATAACCTTCCTAACTCAACAAATACATTCATAGAAGTGTAGCACATCATAAGACTCATTTATTTCAAGACTCCCAATACCATTACACTGAGCCATAGTCAATTTGCACATATGCTAACTTCACTTCACGTAGAACATTATAAGACCTTACTCATAATCCCAATCTAAGTCCACTAGTGCAATGTACATGTGAAGCCCCATAACCTCACACACATAGTAAACCTATCATGAGACCACAAGAATTAACATGTAGTTCACACACCAACCATGGTACTATAGTCAGTACATGCATACGAAGTAGGAACTTCATCATATAATCAATAAGACAAATATTATGCACATAAGAAGAGACCACATCACATAGAACCATTAGGACTCATACCAATTCATATCATCACAACAAGTAGAGGACACTACAATGTCATGCATAAGAAACATAAATATAATCATATACATTAGAAAACCTTCCTAGAACTCCCTTCAAGTGCTACTGGTGCAATTCATAGGTGAAGTCACATACCCCCACCTACACTAAACAACATCCCTTAGGTTATCCTAGTTAGGGTCCTGACTTTACTTCCATTTTCCATTTTCCATTAGGGAAACTATAGCCTTAAACTACACTAAGACCATGGGTGCTAAACATGGAATTTGGTGTTGTAGAGCCTTACACCAAGGGAAGGTTCTCTACCTTGCCAAGGTAGAACATTAACATCATACTAGCATGTTAGGTTATATCACTTCCTATATCCTATGGGGCAAGCATAGTTTATGGAACTTGGAGGCATATATGGAAACCCTTTTTATGCAAAATGGGGCATTGTAGTTATCCACCTCGTGAGGACTAGGGTGAATAAGCTTTCCCACATTGGAAGGGGCACCCCTCATCTAAGTTCACTCGGTGCTAAACAAAGTTCCCTTTATTGAATGACTTTATTAACATTACTTCATAAAAATTAGGCTTTAGGATATTGAATCTTCATATGCTTAGCTCATAGGTAGTAGATGAGAGTTCATCAACCTAAATCATGTTAGAAACCCTTTCTCATGGACATCGCATATTCAAGCACAATCTAGTTTAGGATACCCTTGAGAACACTTTTCAAGAGCCCCTCTATTGACTGGATTATCATACAACCAACATAGACATGTTTTCATGTGTGTGTATACATATATGTGAGAAGACCTTTCACATAAACACACTTAGACCTCACATATTCATTCTTGTAGTTCATTCAAGCATAAGAGTATACTTGTAACTATATGAGCAATCCTTTCATACAAACACATTGAGACACTATGCGTATTCATACTTCATAATGTCATATAAGATATGTTCATATCTTAATCATGCATTCAAAATTATGTACATATATAATAAACCTAGGAACTATCCTATCAAGGAACACATTTGCAATGCATAGACAAGGTCCCATACCCTTGTCTATACTAGTACACCTATTACGTCATCCTAGTCAGGGAATATATAACATACTTCATGGACATACACATTACATGCATATTAGTAGTCATTAGTGCATATGAGAATACCCTTTCATTAGACACCATGAACCTATACTACTTGTAAGCATGCATGAGGTGTGTCTGTACATTGGTCAAAATGATCATATAATGGCTATCAACTTCACGTTGAGGCAGACACCCTCTAAAGACCACAATGCACATCAAAGCATAGACAACACAACACAATTTATCATAGGAGACAAGATAACTTCACGTCACATTCAAGACTCCTAACGTTAGATAATCACACCTTCACATAGAGGAACACAGGTAAGGGTCATTTACCACTAGGGTCATTTACCAATATCACATCATCAAAGGATGCACCTATACCTAAATCTAAATAGTCTCTCACATGCTTATAACAATAGTCGTACAACTTAGATCATAGTTAGAATGAAAACAAGGAATATGCTTCACATTGTCTAATTATCACCACCACTTATTAAAAATACAATTGCCTTCAAGGCCATGAAACACATATATGGATTGACAAGAAGTAAAAACGCCACCATAAGTGGACTATACCACACAAATCCGTTCAAGGCCAATCATCTAGTAATTCTTTAGAAAAGTAAACAAAGTAGGCAATCTTTCCAATTCCTCAACATTTGATCATCATTGATCAATACTCTTTTAACATCAACAGTTCAATCATAGGGCAGTATCTAAAAGTATCTTAACATAAACGAATTCATGCTTCATCTGTCCTAGAATTAGGATCACATTATGAATATTGCATTATCAATCTGTAGAGGATAGAAGAACATAGATTAATCCTTACCAAATCACCCTTAATTTAATCATCAATGATCACTATTCATAATTCATCAACAATACAATTATAGGGCACCAACTAAAGAGATAATAACCTAAACGAAATCATACTTCAATTTCCCAAGAATCAAGATCATACAAGTGCTCTACATTAACAATCAATAGAAGATAGAAGAACATAAGTCAAGACAACCAAATCTTCAAACCTTGATCCACATTGATCAATCACATATAATTCACCATCAATATAAATAATAGGGAGTATATATAAGCAATTCAACATGCTAGAATTACAATTCAACCAACCAAAAGTCAAGATCACAATGCCCATAATATAATCTAATTTGGAATTGGAGGGAACATGGGTTCATAATTCAATTGGATTGAAATTTACTTTACAATCAGTATATTAACATCAATTCATCATAAGAAAGATTTTGAAAATGTGTTGAGAAAGAACCCATGGCTAGATTGGAAGATTGATAAGTTGATCATGAACTTTCATTGAAAACATTGGAAGGAACTCCTTAGAAGAAAGGTTGACTAAGGATGAAGGATTACCATACCTTATTGTAGGAGAGAACCACGAAAACATTTTTAATAATCCATGAGAATACAAGCTCCAAGCTGTTCTTGAGCTTCATCTCCAAAGGAGGTTTCTAGAGAGGTTTCTTTTTTAGAGGGAAAGGTCTAATTTAAATAATGAATTTGGCAATGGGTTTTTCATTATATAAAGAAACTTATTATACCCAAAAACACCTAAATAAACTACCAGGGTAAGGTAAGGACGTCGGGTGAATTTCTCATTCACCCCTTAATGATAGATTGCGCCTTGCAGCAGAGTTGCAGGCTGCATTGACGGAGCAACCTACGCCCCGTAGGCCCATCGACGGGTCGTTCTACTGGCCTTTGTTTAGGTCTGAGTCTAGGAATTGGTTGATTTGTCTCCCATCCTAATTATGGAATGACACCGACCCATCGACGGGGCATCAAAACAAGTACTAGCCGTGGTTTGCCACTTGTAGGTAGACACTACCAAGGCAGTGTCTAGGCAGACTACGGGTTCTCCTTGAGGCCCTTTTCCGGGGCTATTGGGGAGTAGTACCCAGACGTTTCCAACGTATATACATTCATTAACATCTTAGGGACCTTTAATATCAGTTTCAACAAAAAAAAATGTAAAACATGTCAAGACACACCAAGACACACATGCACATCTCAAGGGATAACTTTCGAACGTCTTGAACGTGCTTGGACGTTTGACTTCCAAATGATTTCAAATCAATCATGCATACAGTAAAACACTTATTTAACATATTTTAGTACTTTTTAGACTCATTTGAGTCTCTAGACACCTTAACTCATTTTGGGGGTCTTACATCATGAGTCCCTAGGTCTTCTCCTAGAGCATTATTTGAATGTCCTTAAGTGTTGAATGTCTCTTAATGAACTAATTAATATAATGACTTAAGTTAGAAATTATATTACTGTATTAGTGCTTATCTAGAGTAGCTTTAAGGATTGCCTATTTAAGGTGTGGAGGGGGCATAGAAATGGTCTCTTCATGTCTTACCTAGGGAAGTCTTTTAAGAATAAATCAAGATAGGAAAAGTAATTAATGTAATGTGAATAAAATTATCTTAGGTAGTCTAAAGGATATCTTAGGTGTGTGTTAAGGGATTGTATGGGCGGTCGCTTCATAACTCACACAAGTGAGCCTTAGAATCACCTTTGGTAAGAGGATCTCATGTTTATGTGTTTCGATGTATTCTTGATGCTATCTTGTTATATGTGAGTTACATGTGAGGTAATTGGTGAAGTTCATTGTGAAGTTACTGTAAGGTTATTGTAAGTTGCTACAAAATTGGGTATGACTTGGAATGTGTTCTAAATGTGATGTTTGGTCTTTAAATGTGATTCTTATACTTTTAATATGAAGTTTTAATCAAAAAGAGCATGTTTCTTATAAATGTTTGTTTCTCGTGATTTTATGCATACCATACTTAGTTAATGCATTATACTAATTACATACATTTTGTCTATATCTAAAGTTGTAGGTAGAAGGTAAGAAGCATCTTGAAGCAAAGCTTGGAACTAGGACTCTTTCAAGAAAAGTTGGGGTCTGTCCTCACTTGATTTGAGGAATTGCTATCTTAGACTTATTTTATTCAAATTATTGTAATATACATTAGATTTCTATATTCGTATTATATGGGTCGTGTCCCAAGTATTCTTGAGTATCAGGATGGCGAATGTTAAGACTTACTGTTTTCTATAGTATTATATGAATGATGTTTTAAGATATTATTCGTGTGAAAAGTTCTAATTCCTCACTACTTTACATACATGTTTGCAATGAATGATGTCTAAAGGCTTATACAAGACCTCCGAGAGGTCAAGTATATCGTGTTGCGACCTAACAATTCCCTAACTTCTAGAGTGTACATGCGGGTCGTTACAAGTTTGGTTTAAAGCATAGGTTATGAAGTAGTATGTAGGAATAAAAAAGTCTCATAAAGCCATGTCTAGTAGAGTTTTGTTCGTTGGTGTGAGCCGTGAAACATCTATGAGCGACAGGCTATAGGACTATAGAGTTTAGCTTCATTTCTACTCTTGTATCGTGCCGTCGAGTAAAAAGTTATGAGTGTCCTTCTTAATAATTTTCTTTGTGTTTTTAGGAATATGAATAATAGAAGGATGACTGCAAGTGTTGGAAAACGCGGATAAGCACAAAAATATTTATGGTAAAAGTAATGGAAATAAAATGAGAAAATAATGACTCCAAGAATTTTACATGGAAATCCTTCTAAATAAAGGAAAAACCACGAACCAAGAGGAGAAACTGATATAACTATAGTAACGAATTTTATACTGTGTACCCACAAATACAATACTCAAAAGTGACTACTACACACTCAAAAGGAACAACACTCTTTTGGTTTCCACCTTACTAAAATATGGCTCACACTCTATTTTTCTTCATAGACTCTTTTACTTGTATAGTCTATGGAATACCTCACTTTGCTCTCAAAATTGATTTTCTCTCTAACATGGTGTGTTCTACAAATGAGCAAGAATGCTCTATTAATATAAGGAGAAATTCATGCACATGTCACCTATATCTTGTCACTAATGATATAGGTAAATATAGCAAGTCAAAAAGGGTTGCAAATCTTACCAATTTGCCAACCAACAAATCTTACCAATTAGCCAACCAACAAATCTTTTCTTTTCAACTCTAATTACTATTCTTTTTAACAATTACTTGTAGAAATTGAATGGCAAAAGTTGACCAAAATAAGGGATGGATTCAACAAATCTCCCCCTCCAGTCCCATTCATTGGAAGGAGATATCTTCATCTTATTTAGAGAGAGCTCATACCTACAAGTTATTTGCATAACTCGAACTTGTATTTCGGTATCGTCTTGGTCTGCATATCTGTAGGATTTTCACTTATTTGGATCTTTTTGACGTGAAATGATTCACTCTCAACTTCCTCACAAATCCAATGATATCTGACGTCGATGTGTTTTGTTCTTGAATGGTACATGGAGTTCTTGCTCAAGTCTATTGCACTCTCCCTGTCACAATAGATAATGTACTCCGTCTGATGCAAACCATGCTTTTGAAGTAATGGCTTTAGCCATATCATCTCCTTGCCGGCTTCAGTAGGTACGATATAGCTTCCCCTAAAAAAGAAAAGAAATATCCTGTAGTGGATTTTCTGTTATCAAGGTCACCTGCCATATCAGAATATGTATAGCCTTTCAAGATTATACTTAATGTTCTAAAACACAAGAATTCATATGAGCTTCCTCTAACATACCTTAGTATCCACTTCACAACTTCCAATGCTCTTTTCCCAGATTTTTGAGAAATCTGTTGATAACACCAACTACGTGAGCAATATAAGGTCTAGTGCACACCATTTCATACATTAGACATCCTCCCTAGTTATAGGATAGATCTTCTTGCTCAACTTCATATGACCAGCAAGAGGTGTACAAACATGCTTAACATTCATCATATTGAAGCGCTCCTATACAGGTTAAAATTACTTCTTCTGTGAAAAATAGATCTTCCTTTCATCTCTGAGATGAGTAATTCTCATGCCCAAATTTTGTTTGGAATGACTCAAGTCTTTCATAGAAAAATACATACACAACTCTTTCTTCATCTCATCAATCTTGGAAGTGTTCTTGTCCACAATTTACGTATCATCCACATACGACAAGAGGATGATAAAATCATTGTCAGAAATTTTTTGTACGAATATGCAATGATCTGAAGAAGTCTTCTTATATCCTTGATCCCCCAAAACAGATTCAAGCTTCTTGTACCACTGTCTGGGAGCTTGTTTTAAGGCATAAAGACTCTTTTTGAGTTTGCACACAAAATTTTCTTTAAGTTTACTTTGAAGCCCTCACGTTGTTCCTTATAAATCTCTTTTTCTAGGTCACCGTGAAGGAAAGACATTTTCAAATCCATCTGCTCAGTCTCTAAATTAAGACTAGCATCCAAACCAAAAACTGGGCTTCAAGTTGTGTTCTACAACTTTACCTTTGAAGACCCACTTGTTCTTCAAAGCTCTCATTCCCTTTGGTAATTTTAGCAACTCATAAGATTTGTTCTCATGCAGAGACTTCATCTCATCTTGCATTGCTTCAATCCATTGATCCTTGTGCTCATCTTCCATGGCCTTCTTATAACATTCAGGTTCTCCCCTGTCAGTGAGTTACACATAATCATCGGGTGAATAACGGGAGGAAGGAAACTGCTGTCTTGTGGACCTCTGAAGTGGAATATTTGATTCGTCCACAACTTTATGAGAAATAAGTCATCAATAAAAATATCATTTGTATTATCAACATGTTGATTTGATACATGATTATGGGCGTCAGCATGATCATCAAGCCCAACAACATCATGTACACTTCTGTGAGGAACTTCATCATGATGGACTATACCATCAAAACTTTAAGATTCTAGATTCTCCGCTTTGTCAATATCTCCAGTTGTTTGATTCTCCATGAAAATAATATCACGACTTCTCACAAGTTTCTTTTCAATCGGATCATATAGCCTGTAACCGAATTCATCAAGGCCATATCCAATGAAGATGCAATGCCTTGTGTTGGCTTCTAACTTTGACCTCTATCTTTTGGCACATGTACAAAAGCTTTGCAACCAAATACTCTCAAATAGTTATAGGAAGCATCCTTTCCATACCAAACACTATTTGGTACATCACTTTGAAAAGAAAAAACAGGAGAAAGACTAATAACATGTGTAGCGGTCAATAAAGCCTCATCCCAAAATGAGGTCGGCAACTTTGCTTCAGAAAGAAAACATCTAACTCTTTCTATCAAGGTCATGTTCATCCTCTCAGCCAAACCATTAATCTGAGGGTCTTGGGAGGAGTCTTCAGGTGTATAATACCTTGATACTTGTAGTATTCTTTAAATGGTCCACAATATTCACCACCATTATCAGTACGAACACATTTCATTTTCTTTCCAGTTTCTCTTTCGATTGAAGCTTGAAACTTCTTGAAGACACCTAATACTTGGTCTTTAGTCTTCAAGACATAGACCCAAAGTTTTCTCGAGCAATCATCAATGAAAGTGAAAAATAAGACTGCACCACCCAATGTCTTTGTCTTCATTGGACCACGTAAATCAGAGTACACCAACTCAAGCAACTCTGTCTTTCTCGAAGGGGGGTAGGACTTAAAGGAAACTCTATTTTGTTTACCAGACTAGCAATGCTCACACTTTTCTAATTTACCACTTTTGAAATTTGACAAAAACTTCATCTTGGCTGGAACATTAAGTCCTTTCTCGCTGATGTGGCTAAGTCTCTTGTGCCATAACATTTAAGAGCTATCGCTCTCAACCGTATTTACAATATAACCACAAGCAGAGGCCGTAGTCCAGTATATACCACGATGTTTGTAACCACCAGCCTCAACAAAGGAACCCTTGATAAGCTTCCATTTTCTGTCACCGTTGGTACTAACATATCCTTCATCGTCTAAAACACCAATAGAAGTTAGGTGCATACGTACATCAGGAGCATGTTTTACATTATTCAATACTAGTTTAGTTCCAACACTAGTTTCCAAACAAATTGTACCAATACCAACGACACTAGAAACAGTCTCATTACCCATACTCAAAGTTCCAAAATCACGAGTAGTATAGAAAGAGAAAAAATCCTTCCTTGATGTCACATGAGATGCGGCACCATTGTCCAGAACTAAGCTTGACTCATCACAAGCAATATTTATCATATCCGCATCAAGGATAGTAACAAGATCTTCGGTGGTAACGGTGGCTAGGCAATTTTCATTGCCATCTTATTTTGTTTCCTCTTTGTTTTTGTTTTCTCGCTTCAACTTCCTAAAGATCTTTTTTGTGTGCCCTTTCATGCCACAATGATAGAACTCAATATCCTTAAGTCTGCCTCTGGATTTGCTCATATTTTGTTCCTTATACTAAGAACCACGAGTTTTATTTCTCCCTCTGGGGACAATTATCAGGACATCCGATGAAGAAGAACCTTGAGTTTTTCTTCTCATCTTGTAACACCCCGTATCCAAAATAGACCAAAAATCAGCTTTTCAAAAATCTGCAGGTGCAATTGATGGTTACCATCGATGGACCATAGCCTGACCCACAGCCCGTGCTGCACATCCGTCGATTATGACTAAAACCTTGCCAAAAACTCAGCCCAGAAAATTTGACTAAGTGTCGAACGACGGACGGACCTATGGTCTGTAGTCTGTGTCCGTCGATCAACACTCCATTTACCCACTCTCTGATAAAAACAACTATTGACCAGCACGTTCTGTAGATGGACCCACGGACCGTAGGTGGAAATTAGCAGATAATTAGGGGGAAATTGTAGTTAGGTCAACTTCAAAATGATCGTAACTATTAGCACAAAATTAATTAGGTGTCCCATGACAAACAAAAAGAAATATAATTTAATTAGCTTCCATAGCCACCGACCTTGCTAAAATCAGACTTCCGAGTACAAAGTTATGCCCGTTTTAGTAAAGGCTTGTCGAACAGACCCGACCTACGGACCCAAATGACGGACTGTCAATTGAATGACAGACCGTCTTTTCAAGTCATCGTTTGGTCGTACAACAATTAACTTAGGGGTCTTTTGGTCTATTACCAATTCGTTTAAGCCCTAAGATACGTCATTTTGACCCTAAGTTATTCGATTTTAGTCAATTTAAGCATAGAAACACAATAGGAACTTACCTAATATAACGCCCCAAAATGAACTAAGGTGAACTAGAGCCTCATGGTTGTTTCTTGAGTTAATTTTAAGTTAAACGGAGTTAGTTTGATGTCCTTAGGCAGTGTGAAAAGTTTGGTTAAGTTTGGAGTTCAATCGACCAAAAACGTCCATGACGTTCGGATGGTATGCCTTAGAATGTACTTGTATGTATTGGCAAGTTTGGATGAGTTTTATGTGTTCGTTTTACTTGAAACATGCTTCGGATGTTCCTTAGACCTAGAGGACTTAGTTTAGGGGTTTGACGTCTGGGCACGACCCCACCTAGGACCCACAAGGGGCCCTAGATGAAGGGCCCAAGACTTGGGCAAAGTCTGCCCATCAGTGGCTCACGACGACCATGGCGATGGTCCGTTACACTCAGGACGGTCCGTCGATCCAGGGCGTCGCGAGTGACAGAGAGTGGAAAATTGTACAGGCTCCAGTTGGAGCCAAGTGTTCCTCGACGGGACCCCATGACGGTCCGTGGTGAATGTGACGGTCCGTCGAGGAGGTCTCGTCGACGAGGCCTGACAGTGCACGACTTAAGGCTGCCAACTTGGGGTGTTTTATTTAAATACACCCCAAGTATTATAAGACCCTAGGTGTATAATTTTGGTATTTTTAGGTTATATTAAATTAGTTTTAAACCCTAGACCTAGACAAGACCCCCTCAATTCAACATTCAAACTCTCTCTCTAAAAAGAAAACTCTCTCAAAGTCACCAGTGAAGCCAAGGCTCAAGGAGGGAAAGGAGGGCTGATTTGGGCTTGTTCCTTCATCAAATTCGTGGGTTTCTTTCTCCTAAAGGTATGGTATCCATTCTTGAATACCTTTCCATTCAAGAAGCCAACTTCCAAAATGGTTTTCAAAAAGGGGTTTTAAACTCAACTTCTTCTAAACTTTGATTTCTATTATGGGTCTTCTTGTAACTAAGTTATAATGGTTTAAATGTATTTATCTTGGTTTGAATAGATGATTTTGATGTTAAAACTCCATGAAACTCTTGTTTATGCATACTTCAATTTTTGACTTGAAAATGGGTTATGTGAGCATGATTTGAGTAGGGTATGAACTTGGGTCTTCTTGTATTTGTTGTGTTAGTGTAGCTACTGCCCTAAGGGCCTTAATATGGTGAAATATTGATAAATTGCTTATGGGTAATGATGGTTTGATTTGTTGATGAGTTGCTCTCATTGTATAATTCTTATTATGAATTGCTATTTGAGTGGTATGGTCCACCTTATGGGTGGCGGTGCTAATTGATGAACTTGATGTTACTTAGTATGTTTGAGTATGTGATCTTGAAGGTCTAATATGTGAAATGAAGATATATTGGAAATGGGTCTTGTGTTGTGTTTGATGTAGCTTGAATTGCATGTTTGACCTAGTTTATGTCTAAATGAAGTATATGATTATGAGAAGTATGTAGAGTGTGTAGCTTGATGAATCAAGGTTAAAGTATGAGTAGAACTTGATGATAATGAAATGATGCTTATATGCAAGGTGTGCACATGTACACACACACTCTTTTAAGATTTGTATTATGTCAAGTTGAGCAAAAAGGGGAATCTTGAGGTGGACACACTTCGTGAGTTGAGATGTAGTGTCTAGTAACAACCTCTCCATTTCCTAGTGAGCTTTCTAAGATAGACTATTATGTTGAGAAATCCGTGTGGAGTTATGCCTAGCACCGAGAGGATATGAAGGGGAGGTGGATTGCACTTCGTTAGTTGAGATGTTGTAATCCAAAGTACCTCTTGAGATGAGTACTCCTCGTTAGTAGAGAGTGAGTTACTTAGTAACAATCTCCTTATCCCTTAACTATGTGCCCGCATAGGTGTAGCTATTGGAAAAGCCATGTAAACGCTAAGAAGCATGACCTTACACTAGGCAAGTAAGGATCCCTCATCCGATAGGGGTTAATATCGGGATTCCATGTCTAGCTCTCATGGTCTTTGTCGGTTAAGCTAACTCCCACAAAAGAATTGATTTGAAACTAATTATCTTGTGTATTGTTGAAATTGTGTATGTATGTCGTGAAGTGCTCAATCCACATTAGTTACCGAGTAGGAGCATTGAGTGGGAGTAGTAGTATGGGATGCTATTCTCACATTGCACTTGGTGTGACCTATACCTACTATGGGAGAAGAGTACCTTCATGAAATCCGTGTGAATGAGTACTATGGTGTAGTGTTATGGAGGATTATTGTGGAGTACTTGAGTAAATGGAATCCATTAGGAGTACTAAGTGGGAGTGGTAGTATGGGATGCTACTCTCACATTGCACTTGGTATGACCTATATTTCCATGAGTGTTTTGCATATGTTAGCCAAGGGCGTGGATTTGATTTCTAACGAAGTAAGCCTAAGATTTGGTAGTTTTAAGGGTCGCTTTGGTGTGCTTTGAAGGGAGGTGTAATGAGAGTCCCTTCTTGGCTCACCTTAGGGAGTCTTAGGATAACCTTGGGTTAGGGCAACTTCAAAGGAAAAGGGTTCATATGACTTGGACCGTGCCATTCACTGTAAGGTCTTCATTGTAAGAATTCAAAATGTTCACTATGATGCTTTATTCAATTTTATTGCAAGTTTAGCAAAGTTAATTGAAATGTTCCTTTTGTTTACTTTAAGTTTGGTAAGATAGCCATAAAGTGTTAATTGTTGATTCTTATGTGGGTTTGCTTCTAGATTCATGAAGGTTATATTTGAATTGCATAAAAAGCTATCTTTACTAAAATGTCCCTTTTTGCATGTTTTTGCATATGCCATACTTAGTACATTGTTGTACTAACACCATACTTTTTATACCTTATGAGTATAGGTTGGAAGCCCTTTTGGAGGATCGGAGTCGAAGCTTGGGAACTTTATCTCTCAAGAATTTGGTATGTCCTCATATATTCGAGGACATAGTTTTATGTTTCTTAGTTTCTTTATTAATACTTAAAAATGTATTTACTTTTATCGTAAAGGGCCGTGTCCCTAAGATTCCAAGTTGTGTCTTTAAGTTGGCTTGTGACGATAAGATTTCTTAGTATTTATGAAAAGACTCCTTTTATTATTATTATCGTGAAAAGTTTTAAATTCCGCACTACTTTTCATGCTTTATGTTATGAATGCTAGTTAGAGGGCTTGTACGAGACCCCAAAGGGGTCAAGTACGCCCGGTCATGATTCGAAGGTTTTCCCTAACTTCTAGGGGGTGCTTTCGGGTCGTGACAAGACTTGGTATCAGAGCATAAGGTTTTGGGAAATAGTTTAAGGTCTGAAAGTCTCACAAGCCACATCTAGTAGTATCTTGGTCATTGGTGTGAGTCGCGACACATCCATGGACAAGAGGCTATAGGATGCTAGAAGTTTCACTTTCTTCTCTATTCTAGTATCGTGCCTTAGAGTTGAGTATATAAGGTGTCTATTCTCAACCTCTTCTTTTGTGTTTTTAGGACATGAATACGAGGAGATCGACCGCTAGAAGGGAGGAGGGAGGTGTACCAAATGAGAGAGTCCTTCCCCATGTTGACCAAGTTCCTATTGTTGGCTTAGGGGAGGAAAATGAGGAGGTTCCTCTTCAAGAACCTCAAGTGCCTCCGGAACCTCAAGGACCTCAAGTGCCTCCTATGCCTCAAGCTCCTTTTGTTGAGGGTGATATGACTAATGCGGAGTTGAGGGCTGCCCTAATGAACTTGACCCAACTCATGACGGCTCAAGCTCAAGTTGTCAACAATCACTTTGTGGGCCAAGCTAACCTAGGAGATAGGCCCCAACCAAATGCTAGTACTCCCGCTTCTAGGATTCGGGATTTTATGAGGATGAACCCTCCTACTTTTCATGGCACTAAGGTGGATGAAGATCCACAAGGCTTCATAGATGAGGTTTTCAAGGTGGTAGATGCTATGGGTGTGACCCCTAGGGAGAAAGCGGAATTGGCCGCTTACCAACTTAAGGATGTTGCTCAAGTGTGGTATGAGCAATGGAGGGGTGAGAGACCCTTAGAAAGAGGACCGGTTGATTGGGAGGAATTCAAAGAGGCTTTCCTAGATAGATTCTTTCCTTTAGAGTGGAGGGAGAAGAAGATGGTTGAATTCATGAACCTCCGTCAAGGGGGAATGAGTGTGCAAGAGTACTCTCTCAAATTCACCCAACTCTCTAAGTATGCCCCAAACATGGTAGCCAACCCTAGGGCTAGGATGAACAAGTTTGTGATGGGCGTGTCTAGCTTGGTGGAAAAAGAGTGTCGTACGGCTATGCTTCTTAATGACATGGATATCTCTAGGCTCATGGTTTATGCGCAACAAATTGAGGAGTCCAAAATTAGGGAGATAAGGCAAGAGGGTAAGAGACCTAGGTCGGATGATTCTAGTCACCAAAGGCCTAAGAAGAGGTTTTATCCCCAAGATTCTTCTATGGGAAACAAGGATAGGGCTCCAAATCAATCTTCTCAAGGTGGTGGTCATTCCTATGAAAGGGCTAGGTGCCCTACTTGTGGCAAGCAACATGGGGGTAAGTGTCTTGCCGGAACGGATGGTTGTTTTGCATGTGGTAATAGAGGCCACAAGATGAGGGACTGCCCAAACCTTAAATCAAGGGGGAGAGATGTCAATCAAGCTTCCCTAGATCCTAATGCTCCCAAGAAGAACCCTTCCTATGGGATGGGGGCTAGAAAGGATAATTAATCCGGATTGATGGTTTTGGTAAGTCTCAACTCTTGGTTATTGTTGCTTTTGTGTTATGAAATGAGTATATATGGTTTTATAGTTCCTATGATCATGTCGTCTTGATGAATTGCTTAGAGAATGAATTTTTCAAAAAATTTGGTAAGATGGCAGTCAACTTCACTGTAAAAAATTTGGCATTTTGAAGAAAATTGTTTTGTCTTGAATTTTAGTTTCAATGTGTGTAAAGGCATTGTTTATGAGCATTTTTAACGTTGGAGAAGGTAGTTCCTCCATAAAAGAAGAT
This sequence comes from Solanum lycopersicoides, assembly GCA_022817965.1. NCBI lineage: Eukaryota > Viridiplantae > Streptophyta > Magnoliopsida > Solanales > Solanaceae > Solanum > Solanum lycopersicoides. The sequence goes on from JAJJBR010001983.1 coordinate 129,658, forward strand.
TGAGGTTGAATTTTTGACTTTGTGAAAATTGGTGAAAGTTGCCTATGTTGCTAAGTGTTGAAAGTGTAAAATGATGTTCCTTGCTAGTGGATGCTTTGATTGTTAGTGTTTTGATCATGATCTAAGTGTATTATATGATGCTAAGTGAGTCCTTGTTGTTCTTAAAATTTAAGTGTCATTCGAGGACGAATGTTATTCCAAGTGGGGGAGAATATAACGCCCCAAAATGAACTAAGGTGAACTAGAGCCTCATGGTTGTTTCTTGAGTTAATTTTAAGTTAAACGGAGTTAGTTTGGTGTCCTTAGGCAGTGTGCAAAGTTTGGTTAAGTTTGGAGTTCAATCGACCAAAAACGTCCATGACGTTCGGATGGTATGCCTTAGAATGTACTTGTATGTCTTGGCGAGTTTGGATGAGTTTTATGTGTTCGTTTTACTTGAAACATGCGTCGGATGTTCCTTAGACCTAGACGACTTAGTTTAGGGGTTTGACGTCCGGGCACGACCCCACCTAGGACCCACAAGGGGCCCTAGATGAAGGGCCCAAGACTTGGGCAAAGTCTGCCCATCAGTGGCTCACGACGACCATGGCGACGGTCCGTTGCACTCAGGACGGTCCGTCGATCCAGGGCGTCGCGAGTGACAGAGAGTGGAAACTTGGACAGGCTCCAGTTGGAGCCAAGTGTTCCTCGACGGGACCCCATGACGGTCCGTCGAGGAGGTCTCGTCGACGAGGCCTGCCAGTGCACGACTTAAGGCTGCCAACTTGGGGTGTTTTATGTAAATACACCCCAAGTCTTATAAGACCCTAGGTGTATAATTTTGGTATTTTTAGGTTATATTAAATTAGTTTTAAACCCTAGACCTAGACAAGACCCCCTCACTTCAACATTCAAACTCTCTCTCTAAAAAGAAAACTCTCTCAAAGTCACCATTGAAGCCAAGGCTCAAGGAGGGAAAGGAGGGCTGCTTTGGGCTTGTTCTTCATCAAATTCGTGGGTTTCTTTCTCCTAAAGGTATGGTATCCATTCTTGAATACCTTTCCATTCAAGAAGCCAACTTCCAAAATGGTTTTCAAAAAGGGGTTTTAAACTCAACTTCTTCTAAACTTTGATTTCTATTATGGGTCTTCTTGTAACTAAGTTCTAATGGTTTAAATGTATTTATCTTGGTTTGAATAGATGATTTTGATGTTAAAACTCCATGAAACTCTTGTTTATGCATACTTCAATTTTTGACTTGAAAATGGGTTATGTGAGCATGATTTGAGTAGGGTATGAACTTGGGTCTTCTTGTATTTGTCATGTTGGTGTAGCTACTGCCCTAAGGGCCTTAATATGGTGAAATATTGATAAATTGCTTATGGGTAATGATGGTTTGATTTGTTGATGAGTTGCTCTCATTGTATAATTCTTATTATGAATTGCTATTTGAGTGGTATGGTCCACCTTATGGGTGGCGGTGCTAATTGATGAACTTGATGTTACTTAGTATGGTTTGAGTATGTGATCTTGAAGGTCTAATATGTGAAATGAAGATATATTGGAAATGGGTCTTGTGTTGTGTTTGATGTAGCTTGAATTGCATGTTTGACCTAGTTTATGTCTAAATGAAGTATATGATTATGAGAAGTATGTAGAGTGTGTAGCTTGATGAATCAAGGTTAAAGTATGAGTAGAACTTGATGATAATGAAATGATGCTTATATGCAAGGTGTGCACATGTACACACACACTCTTTTAAGATTTGTATTATGTCAAGTTGAGCAAAAAGGGGAATCTTGAGGTGGACACACTTCGTGAGTTGAGATGTAGTGTCTAGTAACAACCTCTCCATTTCCTAGTGAGCTTTCTAAGATAGACTATTATGTTGAGAAATCCGTGTGGAGTTATGCCTAGCACCGAGAGGATATGAAGGGGAGGTGGATTGCACTTCGTTAGTTGAGATGTTGTAATCCAAAGTACCTCTTGAGATGAGTACTCCTCGTTAGTAGAGAGTGAGTTACTTAGTAACAATCTCCTTATCCCTTAACTATGTGCCCGCATAGGTGTAGCTATTGGAAAAGCCATGTAAACGCTAAGAAGCATGACCTTACACTAGGCAAGTAAGGATCCCTCATCCGATAGGGGTTAATATCGGGATTCCATGTCTAGCTCTCATGGTCTTTGTCGGTTAAGCTAACTCCCACAAAAGAATTGATTTGAAACTAATTATCTTGTGTATTGTTGAAATTGTGTATGTATGTCGTGAAGTGCTCAATCCACATTAGTTACCGAGTAGGAGCATTGAGTGGGAGTAGTAGTATGGGATGCTATTCTCACATTGCACTTGGTGTGACCTATACCTACTATGGGAGAAGAGTACCTTCATGAAATCCGTGTGAATGAGTACTATGGTGTAGTGTTATGGAGGATTATTGTGGAGTACTTGAGTAAATGGAATCCATTAGGAGTACTAAGTGGGAGTGGTAGTATGGGATGCTACTCTCACATTGCACTTGGTATGACCTATATTTCCATGAGTGTTTTGCATATGTTAGCCAAGGGCGTGGATTTGATTTCTAACGAAGTAAGCCTAAGATTTGGTAGTTTTAAGGGTCGCTTTGGTGTGCTTTGAAGGGAGGTGTAATGAGAGTCCCTTCTTGGCTCACCTTAGGGAGTCTTAGGATAACCTTGGGTTAGGGCAACTTCAAAGGAAAAGGGTTCATATGACTTGGACCGTGCCATTCACTGTAAGGTCTTCATTGTAAGAATTCAAAATGTTCACTATGATGCTTTATTCAATTTTATTGCAAGTTTAGCAAAGTTAATTTAAATGTTCCTTTTGTTTACTTTAAGTTTGGTAAGATAGCGATAAAGTGTTAATTGTTGATTCTTATGTGGGTTTGCTTCTGAATTCATGAAGGTTATATTTGAATAGCATAAAAAGCTATCTTTACTAAAATGTCCCTTTTTGCATGTTTTTGCATATGCCATACTTAGTACATTGTTGTACTAACCCCATACTTTTTATACCTTATGACTATAGGTTGGAAGCCCTTTTGGGAGGATCGGATTCGAAGCTTGGGAACTTTATCTCTCAAGAATTTGGTATGTCCTCATATATTCGAGGACATAGTTTTATGTTTCTTAGTTTCTTTATTAATACTTAAAAATGTATTTACTTTTATCGTAAAGGGCCGTGTCCCTAAGATTCCAAGTTGTGTCTTTAAGTTGGCTTGTGACGATAAGATTTCTTAGTATTTATGAAAAGACTCCTTTTATTATTATTATCGTGAAAAGTTTTAAATTCCGCACTACTTTTCATGCTTTATGTTATGAATGCTAGTTAGAGGGCTTGTACGAGACCCCAAATGGGTCAAGTTCGCCCGGTCCTAATTCGAAGGTTTTCCCTAACTTCTAGGGGGTGCTTTCGGGTCGTGACACCTAAGTCAGAATCATAAATCAAAACATAGAAAATTAGAAGCAAGAAAGAAGAAAAAAAGTCCATAACCCTAGTTCAAGAATGAAGCAAGGTTCCAGAAGTTCCAGCCCCAAAATCTTATTATTTAACCGTGGATTTCATCACCAGTTATGTGGGATTTCACTTGAATTACACATGCTATGTATTTCTTTAGTTCTTGAATTACACATGCTAGGTCAGATATGTCAATTACTTCATATATACATGCCTCAATCATTAATGCATAATTATCATATTAATTATTGCACTCTTAGTTTGCATGTTCAGTTTTGAGTTATCCAGTATTTACAGAAATTTAGTCATAATGTCTTAATCACTTAATTCATTGGGTGTTGCATAATACCGAGTTAAACTAGGGTTCAATGTACCCAAATAGTCCCAGAACTACTAGACAAGTAGGTGGTATGTCCCCTATGTGGGCATCAGTTTAGTGATCACGCCAGCATGCCTTTATACCTCTGGCAGGGTATATTGGGTCCTCTCAATGGGGCATATACATCAGACTCCACATTTAGCTCATGTGGTTTTATTATCGGTTATTAGTAGGTCTCACAATTCAGTCAGACTCTTTTGCATTGACCATTTATCAGTATATTTTTTATTCAGTTTCAGCATGTTATAAATTGGTCATTGCATTCAGTTATCTCAGCATTTAGTTATCTCAGCATTCAGTATATTATGTTCTAATTTCTATACTTGCTTTTGTGCTTGTTCAGTTATGTTTTATTTTAGCTTTACTTTATCCTACATGCTCAGTACCTTCATGTACTGACGCATACGTGCGCTACATCTTCTCGTGATGTAGGTTCAGGTTCTCACCATCTAGATTGCGCTTAGATCGATTTAAGATCTCTAATTCAGCAAATTCAGTGGTGATTCCTCATTTTTCGAGGACGACAGTCATGAGTTTCTTTTCATTGTTTAGTCCTTTAGTTTAAATTTTTGCTAGACTTAGTTGGGGCCTGTCCCAGCAATTCTAGTCAGTTTAGAGGCTATTTTCAAACATAGTTAGTTTCAGCTTAGTATTGAGTTAATAACTTCCTTGTATTAAACTCGTTAGTATTTCAAATATATCTCAGTTATAGAATATGGGTATTCCCCAACTTTTCATTTTAAATTATGATTTAGGTTCCGCATTAGTTATTTTTTTTAGTATGCTCATTATAATACCAACAGTGTTAGCTTGGGATCACTTGTGGTCTGAGGTCCCGTGTCCGTATCTCGGGGCATGAAAAACTTCATATCAGAGCACTAGGTTGAAGTGTCATAGAATGTCTGAAAATCCGTACTAAGTTGAGTCCTTTTCATTGGGTGTGAAATGAACCACATCTAATCTGAAGGAGGCTATGAAATGTTTTAGGAAAACTTAACTTTGTTGTTACTCTTATCATGTGAAAGGTTTGATGTAATTCTATTCTAATTCGAAGTTATACGTTTCAGATCATGCCTCCTCGTAGAGATAACGCTAGAAATGCGAATGTTAGGAATGCAAACGCAACTCCTCCAGTCCCAGATCAGGAAGTCTCTAATATTGAATTCAGAAGTTCCATTCAGATGTTGGCTCAGAGTGTCGCCAACCAGAACAATAAGCGGGTTCAGGCTCCTACGAATGAAAATGGTGGATCAGCAGCAGCCGGGATCCGTGAATTTTTTAGGATGAATCCGCCTGAGTTCTTAGGATCACTGATGTACCATGGTTATACGGTACTTTTAATGCTTTTTTCTTAAGTTTAGTGTGTGTCTAAGGCCTTTTTGTATTGGTTTTAATGTAATTTTCTCTTTGTTTTCAGGAAATCTGTCCAGAAGGAGAACGTGAGAGTTTGTGTTGAAAGTTGTAGAGTTGCCAACCTACGGAACCATCGAAGGTCCGTCGTGACCTCGACGGTCCGTAGGTGGCCACCGTCGTAAGAGGAAGAAGGCTGAGAAAAGAAGTTGGGGAATTCTGACAAAGTGTGGGGCTACGGAGGCTCTCGATGGTCCGTCATAGCCACGACGGACCATCCTGCACATCCGTCAACGTCAACAGAAAGTAGACCCAGTACCCATCTTAAGAAGATTCTAAGTGTGTAAAGACGGAGGGCCTCGATGGTCCGTCGTGCCCTCGACGGTCCGTCGTTCCAGTCGTCGACTCAGACGCGTTTTTTGGACAGATTTTCCTTAAATAGATTTCCCTCTTTTGTTAGGATTCTAGTATTATAAATACTTGAAAACACCTCGTTTTTGGGGTTAGACTTTTGGATATTTTTTAGTTTTATTGTTCTAAGTATTGAATTTTGAGATTTTGGAAATTACTCTATTTTCCGGAATCGTTTTTTGCAAGTGTTTGATTAATTCAAGTAATTTTCTTGATTATCTTCAATCTCATCAAAGTAAGTGCATGAATTCTTATCTAATTAATATGAATTTTGTGATTATTAACATGGGTAACTAAACTCCATAACTAGGGTTGTGGGAATCATGGGTAAATAATAAGGTAAAATCTGACTAAAATAACATTTCTTGAATAATGTCTTGCATGTATTGATAATTCTTTCGTTTAGAAGTCTTTTTAACGGTGGCCAACGTTAGAACTGGCCTTATTACTACTTGCCGGACCAAGGAGGTAGATAATAAGAAAAGAATTATCAACATAGATTTAGTATATACTATCTAATAAGCTAGTGTTGGTTGGTGCGAAGTAACAACTAAACCAAATATCTATTATAATGGTTAATATGAGGTAAAGGTAAGGTTTAGTAAAGCATACACACGTAGCCGGACCAAGGTGCGAAGTGAAATTTCCTAGTTGCCGGACCAAGGAATTAGAGATTCATAACTTACCACTTTGCATGCAAGATATCAGGAAACGATTGTTATAGCTAGAAATACCGAGTTATGAACCTATGGGGAACACTTAAGCCCTAGTTACGTCCATTACTTGATAAATATCAAATTTTTGAACGTGTCACTTGTTTAAGTAGAATTAGCTAATTACATTTGTTATTCAAAACCCCCTTTTTGTTATTTGTTTTTCGGAAAGGACTTGACTAAATAAAAGTAATAGTAGGTTAATGTTAATACTAAATCATTTTCCTCGTGGGATCGACTTCAACCTCATAGTTGGGTTCTTTTCTTGATACGACTGCTTATACTTCTTTTCGAGAAGTAAATTTGAGCGTATCAAATTTTGGCGCCGCTGCCGGGGAAAGTGGCTTTTAGATTAAATTTAAGCTTATTACCAAAGTTTAGTCAAATTTTCCTAATTTTACTTTTTCTTGTTGTTTTTATCTCTTGCAGATCTAACTTCCGTGTATGCCAATTACGCGGAGTCAAGGAGAACCCATACTTCCACCCTACCTTGAACTGCAGAGTACACTACGCAGGATGAATCGAAATTTGGGTATTCGCGATGATGATCACAACCCGGACATTCCACCTCCGGTTGATGCTCGTGGTCAGTTATTACTTGAAAATCATGGGGAAGATGAAATACTGAGGCAACCTCCTGCTCCATGCCGTCAAGAATATTATAAGGGATATGATAACATTACTGACTCTGATGGGCCACTTGTCTTACCTCCCCTACCATATGGCCATACTTTCGTGGTAACTAGTAGTCTGATGCAAATGCTCACCGCTAGAGGTTTGTTTTCGGGGCTATCTTTTGAGGATCCACATGCTCACATCGCCAAAGTAAGGTCTGTGTGTAAGAGTTGTGTAGGGAGGCATGATTTGAATATGGACGTAATTGGGTTGAGAGTGTTTCCTCTCTCACTGACAGGAGAGGATGCTATATGGTTTACAGAACTCCCCTATAACTCAATCTACACTTGGAATCAATTGAGGGATGTGTTCTTAGCACGTTACTACCCGGTGTCTAAGAAGCTAAACCACAAAGATAGGGTGAATAACTTTGTGGCACTACCGGGAGAATCAGTCAATAGTTCTTGGGACAGATTCACTTCGTTCTTGAGAAGTTTGCCCAATCACCGCATCGATGATGAGTCGCTGAAAGAGTACTTCTATCGGGGACAAGATGATAATAATAAACAGTATTGGATACGATAGAGGGTGGTTCTTATGGGGAGTGTCCTTATGCTGAGATCGCTGAGAAGTTGGAGAAAATCTCCTGAAATAATAAAGCATGGAGTACTAGTAAGTCAGATACTGGGAGAAACACCGTTGCAGTACAATGCGCACACAACCTAGCCACAGACGAGATTTGTGAAGAGATGGCTCAAATGCGAACTGAGCTTGGGTTGGTGTTGAAACATGTCACTGGGGGTGCAGAAAAGGTAAATGCGGTGAACTACTTGTCTAAAACATCACCGCCGACTGATGAGTATTACTATGAGGAGGACTCTTATGTGGTAGCTTAGCAGACGGGGGGTTTCCGACCAAACTCTCAAAGCTCCAATCAGGAGAATTGGCGCCAATGTCAAGGAAACCACGGTCGGAAATATGATAACTACAACCGAGAGGGTCATTATGTTCGAGATGGGAATTACAACCACGACAACAACTTCAACCGAGGTAACTATGGTAACAAAAATGATAGGAGTGGGCCCTATGTTCCACCTCAAAATCGTGAAGTTACTCCTAGGGATGGTGGAGGTAGTATGGCGCGAGTTGAGGATATGTTGCAGAAAATGAGGAGGAGGTTCGATGCTAGTGATGAGCACACTAAATAGTTGAGGAGTGACTTAACGAGTATTGGGCAGAAAGTTGATACACATGCAATCTCGATCAAGCATCTTGAGTTGCAACTGGTCCAATTGTCTTCGACTGTGAACCCACGCCAACCGGGCACTCTTCCTAGAAACACTGTCCAAAATCCGAAATATGTTGTACATTGTATGCCAGTGAAAACTTCAGGTGGTAAGCAAACCATTGACCCACCGATTTCGTCTGGTGTAGAAAAAGTGATAAGAGGTGATGATGAGGTAGTGGAGGTTAGTGGTGAGTTAGGAGATAAAAAGGAGAAAGAAGCTGAGGTACCCCAGAAGGTGACACCCATGCCTATACCACCACCTCCATTCCCACAAAGGTTAGTAAAAGACCGAGGATGGCAAATACCGGTGTTTTATCAATATGTTGAAATAACTTTCCATCAATGTCCCTTTGATAGAAGCTCGTGAACAAATTCCCGGTTATGCCAAGTTCATGAAAGATATGGTTACCAAGAAAAGATCAGTCAGTTTCAAGGATGATGATAGAATGCAACATTGTAGTGTTATTTCTACAAGGTATCTAGTGCAAAAGAAAGAAGATCCGGGTGCCTTCACTATTCCATGTACAATCGGGTTATTACACTTTGCGAAAGCATTATGTGATCTTGAGGCAAGTATAAATCTCATGCCTCTCTCTATTTACAAGAAGTTGGGTTTGGGTGACCCAAAGCCCACTGCGATGCGGCTACTGATGGCCGATCAAATGGTGAAGAGGACTATTGGTATACTCCACGATGTGTTAGTAAAGGTGGAGTGATTCATATTTCTGGTCGATTTTGTGATTCTTGATTGTGAGGTCAATTTTGAGGTTCCTATTATCCTTGGGAGGCCATTCCTTGCTACGGTTAAAGCCTTGGTTGATATGGAAAAAGGGCAAATGATATTTCGGTTGAACAATGAAGAAGTGACTTTCAACATTTGTAGGTCCATGAGGCAGAGTGGTGAACTCCAATCAGTTTTTGCCATATCTTATAGAGTTGAAAAGTCATCTGGGCTACAAATAGAAGAACGTCTGGGTGTAGAAGCACTAGCGGCAGTGATCATGAATTTTGATAGTGATTGCATTAAAGATTATAGGTCATGGGTCGCGGCACCTGATCGAGGAGATGTTCCGTTTAAACCAAAGAAATTTGAATTCGATATGAAGCATCGCGAATCCCCACCCGCGAAACCATATATATAAGAGGCTCCAAAATTAGAGCTTAAGGCCCTACCACCTTATCTGAGGTATGAATTCTTAGGAAAAGGTGACACTTTGCCGGTAATTATTGCATCAGATCTTAATGTGCATCAAGTGGAGAGTTTAGTGACATTGTTAAAAAGGTTCAAAAGAGCTATTGGGTGGACTATTGCGGATATTATTGGGATCCCTCCCGATATTTGAATGCATAAAATCCAACTCATGCCCGATCATAAGCCAAGTATTGAGCACCAAAGACGTTTAAATCCACCTATGCAAGAGGTGGTGAAGAAAGAAATCATTAAGTGGTTGGATGCTGGAGTGATATATCCAATCGCTGATAGTAGTTTGGTATGCCCTGTTCAGTGTGTACCTAAGAAAGGGGGAATGACTGTGGTCCCCAATTAGAAAAATGAGCTTTTTCCAATGAGACATGTGACTGGATGGAGGGTATGTATGGATTACCAAAAATTAAATGCTTAGACCGAGAAGGACCATTTTCCAATGACCTTCATGGATCAGATGTTGAATAGACTTGCACGAAATGGGTTGTACTATTTTCTTGATGGTTATTCGGGTTATAATCAGATTTCTATTGCACCGGAGGATCAAGAGAAAGCCACCTTTACTTGTCCATATGGGACCTTTGCGTTCAAGAAAATGTTGTTTGGGTTATGTAATGCACCGGCCACATTTCAGAGATGTATGATGTCAATATTCTACGATAGGGTGGAGGACACTATTGAGGTGTTTATGGATGATTTTTCTGTGGTTGGTGACTCCTTTGAGCGGTGTTTTGAGTAATTTGTCCGAGGTTCTTAAGAGGTGTGAAGACTGCAACCTTGTGCTTAATTGGAAAAAATGTCACTTCATGGTGAAAGAAGGTATTGTATTGGGCCATCGTATTTCAGAGAAGGGTCTAGAGGTTGATCGAGCTAAAGTAGAGGTGATAGAGAGACGTCCTCCACCCATCTCTGTAAAAGGTGTGAGACGCTTTCTAGGGCACGCATACCAGAGGTTTATCAAGGATTTTTCAAATATTGCTCATCCCTTGTGCAAATTGCTTGAGAAAGAGTGTAAGTTTCATTTTAATGAATCATGTCTTAAGGAATTTGGTGAGCTAAAGTAAAAGTTGGTGTCTGCACCTATCATCATTTCGCCGGATTGGAGTTAACCGTTTGAGGTGATGTGTGATGCGAGCGGAGTTGCCCTTGGTGTGGTTTCGGGTCAACGAAGGGATAAAATCCTTTACCCCATTTACTATGCTAGTAAAGCTCTCAATGAAGCCCCAAAGAACTACACCGTGACTGAGCAAGAGCTCCTTGCAACAGTCTTTGCTTTCGAGAAATTTCGCTCCTATTTGCTTGGCACTAGATTTATAGTGCATACTGATCAATCTGCTTTGAGATATTTGATGGCAAAAAAGGATGCAAAACCGAGGTTGATTCGTTGGGTATTACACTTGCAAGAATTTGACTTTGAGATAAAAGATACAAAAGGGACCGAAAATCAAGTTGCTGATCACTTGTCCCGATTAGAAGATGATGCAATGAGGGAGTTGGGTGAAAAGGCTGAAATTGATGATACTTTCCCTGATGAGCATGTATTGGCCGCCTCCCAAGACTTGATCCATAGGTTCGCGGATTTTGCGAATTATCTGGCTACTGATATCGTCCCACCAGACTTGTCCTTTCATCAAAGGAAAAATTTCATGCATGATGTGAAAAATTTCTTTTGGGATGAACCATACTTATATAGGAGTTGTGCCGATGGGCTTATTCGGAGTTTTGTGCTGGAAGTTGAGATGTTAAGTGTTTTAGAGGTATGCCGTCTTCGCCTGTAGGTGGGCATCATAGTTGTATCCGGACAACCCACAAAATCTTGCAATGTGTCTACTATTGGCCAACTATCCACCAAGATTCCCATGAGTTTGCCAAGGCATGTGATAGATGCCAAAGAGATGGTGGCATTTCGAGGAAGCAAGAGCTCCCTTTAAATCCCATCCTTGTGATTGAATTGTTTGATGTGTGGGGCATTGACTTTATGGGCCCTTTTGTGAGTTCTCATGGGATGAAGTACATTCTTGTGGCAGTCGACTATGTGTCTAAATGGGTGGAGGCTATCGCACTTGCAAATAATAAAGGGAAGAGTGTCACCGCATTCTTGAAAAAGAACATATTTTCCAGATTTGGCACCCCAAGGGCTATTATTAGTGATGGGGGATCCCATTTTTGCAACAAGCTATTTAAGGGATTACTGGAAAAGTATGGGGGTTTCCATAATGTGGCCACTCCGTACCATCCTCAATCTAGTGGGCAAGTTGAGGTGTCAAACAGGGAGATTAAGCAGATTTTGTCGAAAACGGTGAATGCTAGTAGAACAGATTGGTCAAGGAGGCTTGATGATGCTCTTTCGGCCTACCGGACAGCATACAAGACTCCCATTGGTATGTACCCATACCAACTTGTTTATGGGAAGGCTTGTCACTTGCCGGTTTAATTTGAACATAAAGCCATGTGGGCAATGAAGAAGTTGAAAATGGATTGGAATGATGTTGCGGAACAAAGGTTAAACGGATTGAATGAGCTTGATGAATTCCGCTTGAAGGCATATGAAAGTTCAGCCCACTACAAAGAAAAGATGACGAAGTAACATGACCAAACGATTGAGAAGCGCGATTTTTTGGTTGGGATTTGGTACTTTTATTCAATTATAGGTTGCGCTTGTTTCCGGGCAAACACAAGTCCAAATGCACTGGTCCGTACTTGATCACCCAACTATACTCTCATGGTGCGGTTGAGTTGTAGAAAAATCTATCTGGGGCACGCTGAATCAGCAAATAAAGTGATCGAGGCATACCATCTTGATGAAGTCTGAGTAATCAAGAGTCTTTCGTTGTGCCGTGACGTTAAATCAAGCGCTGATTCGGAGGCAACCCAATATGTAGTATCCTCTAGCCAACTATAGGTCTTTCGTTACTTTCTAGGAATAGTTGCATTATTTTTGCATTTAATTATGTAATGTTCCGTCCGACTGCTCTTTTTTTTTTCGTTAGTAGTGTTGGCTAGAGCATAGATTAGGGTCCGTGTCCAAAAAGTGTCCAGAAAATAAAAAAAAGATTAGCTTAATAGATGCTAAATGTGCAGGGATCAAATCACCAGAAATCTGCAAAAAATTTACCTGCTGCACACATCAACGAAACCATCGACGGACCGTCGTACCTGCGACAGACCGTCGGTGGGATCCGTCATGCCCAGGTATGTCTTTCAAATTTTTTTAAGTTAGGGCACCCACGACGGACCGTCGCACCTGTTACGGTACGTCGACGGGGAATCGTCGCGACTTTATCCACAAACCCGACCCGACCCATCCGACTGAATATTAAAAGTTTTAAAGTTTTAAACTTCCCACCCCTTCATTTAACCCCTCATAACCGTACCTCTCCCCATTTCCTACCATTTCCCCCCATTTCATCACCTCTAACTCCCATTCCCTCTCTTATTTCTTGATTCCCATCATTTCCTTAATATTCCCATAGCCCCTTTCTCTCCCAAATTCTCCAAGCTCTTCAGTCTATTGGCAGTCGGTGCTTGTGTTTTTGAGTTGCTGTTCAACTACCTGTGCTTTTCGTCTTTCTCCTATTATATAGTTATCAAGTATGTTCTTCAAATCTATCACTCATTATCGATAATTTTGTTATTTTCTTGTTTTCAATTAAACTTGTTGTCTTACAGACTGGGTCTCCAATTTTGGACCCTTATAGCATGCTAAAACTCACACCCATAGTGCTAAGTCCCTGTAGACTATTGCTATTGAATATGAATTGGGTTATTCTACTAGAACTAGCGTGTGTTTCCTGACTCCGTCTCCGACCTAGGGCTGATAGACTGTTAGAATTTGAATGTTAAAACTCGATAATATTCTTGCCGTAGGGATAATGTGATGCTGGGTAAAAAATTGGTACACTTAGACTTCCCAAAATAAATACAGATAAAACCAATGTGGCTATAAAACTGTGCCCCTGAAGGACAGTACGAGACCCCGTCGACGGACCGTCGATCCCTCGGCGGACCATCATTGGGGTCTGTTAATCCTAATCCCATTGGTTTTCCTAAGTGTCCATCGACGGACCGTCGTCCCTTCGATGGTCCCTCCTCTATATCCGTCGCCCCTATCAGAACCTTGGTTTCTGACGAGTTTAAAATTTATTCTAAGTGTCTATCGACGGTCACTCATGACGGACCATCGTGCCTTCGACGGTCAGTCCTGTATATCCTTCACCCCTGTCAGAATCTTTGTTTCTGACGAGTTTACAAGTAATTCTAAGTGTCTATCGACGGTCACTCATGACGGACCATCGTGCCTTCGACGGTTCATCATGCATATCCGTCGCCCCTGTCAGAATCTTGGTTTCTCATGAGTTTAAAATTTATTCTAAGTGTCTATCGACGATCACTCATGAAGGACCGTTGTGCCTTCGACGGTCCGTCCTGCATATCCGTCGCCCTTGTCAGAACCTTGGTTTCTAACGATTTTAAAATTTTCTCCAAGTGTCCCTCGATGGACCCCCTTGATGGACCGTCGTGTCTACGATGGACCGTCGATGGGTCTGTCCTACACTCTATCTTTCTGCACTGCTAGTTCCTTTTTCTGCATTTTGCTGCTTCCACTCGTACTAACTATATCTCTTTTCATGTACTCATGGCTCCTAAACAAGACCGTGTCTATTCATGAGGGCGCTCCAAGTCTGTCGCCCCGTCCAACCGACTGGTCATCGACTCAGATGATGAGCGTGACCCAGAGTATGTGCCACCTGGAACCCGCACTGCTACACCTACCGCCCACCCACCAGAGCCACTCACACGAGGGTGGCGCCCGGCGTAGTCACATCCTCCCAGTCTGACGAGGAGCGCATACTTACCGGCACACCTTCTGGGTCGGCTGCACAGTCAAAGGGAGCATCTGGCTCTGTGGAGGCATCCGGTTCGGAGGAAGCTTCTGGTTCTGAGGAGGTATCCGTATCTGTGGAGGCCTCTACTTCTGCCTCGGCTGATGAGGCTGATAGTGCTGACTCTACTCCAGCACCCCAGACTGGCATCGCCGCTCCAGTTGCTGATCAGCCCAACCAGTGGTTTGTTGAGGGGCAGTATCAGGTATTCAGAGACGCCAAGATGTCGAACAACAAGGGGGTCATGACCCAGACACTGACACTTGAGCGGCGGGTTCTCACGGGTAGCCTTTCCACCATGCCAGCCATACATGAGTTGTTCACCAGACATCGGCTGGAGTGGACGGCTTCGGATGTAGGGCACTACAGTAAGGAGATGGTCCGAGAGTTCTACTCCTCCTATGTGTCGACTCTCCAATCTCAGCTAGACAGGCGGGCAGCCCCCGCCAAACGTGCTCCTTTGGATTACGTCCGAGTCCGTGGCAAGCGGGTTGACATTTCCTTGCCGGCCATCCGTAGGTTTCTCTATGGTACGGATGTTGATGCCACCCGGACACCTCTCACCGCCGAGTTGGACTATCGGTGGCAGTTGATTAAAGATGTCCAGTTCCAGCGTGAGCCAGCATTGAGAGAGACCACCAAGCGGTGGATTGCACAGTACCTTTCTGTTGATGGTGAGGCTGCCGATTGGGTGCTGGAGCCCAAGGGAAGCATCAAGAAGGCTAACCTCACCTTCCCTGCCAAGATTTTATGGTTACTAGTCCAACACTGCCTTTCCCCCACTGCAACTGACAAAATTGTCACTTGGGATTGTGCGGTACTGATGGCGGCGATGATTGCTGGGTTCGAGGTGGATTTTTCATGGCTCCTACAGGCGGTGATGCACGAGAGGGACTTTAAGGACACTAATACTTACCCCTTCCCGTGCATGGTCTTTTCATTGTGCAGCTTAGCAGGATTGCTCGTGTGGTACATTGATGTGCTCAAGGCCCTGCCGGGCACATTAGATATCGGCCTCATTCGGGATGAGGCCAATGAGTTGGATCACCATAGAGGGCCCCATCCGGAACTGCAGCCGCTTGGTGAGACCATAGCGGCAACAGTTGAGCAAGCCCAAGCGGCTAACCCGGGTACTTCTGAGCCCACCGACACCACTCCGGTCGAGTCTATACCGGGTGGTAGCACCGCTCCTAGCTCCTCTCGATCGACTGCACAGGCTACTCTGGTACCACTTGCTAGGGTCCAGAAACTTGAGGACCAAATGGCCACTCTTCTTCACCACATCCAGCCTTGGATACAGAAGTCTATTGCAGAGGCAGAGGAGCGTTTAGAGAGGAAGATGGCCCAGCACACTGAGCGGAAGGTTATGGAGGTCCACCAGCGTTTGGACGCTTTTGAGCTACGGGTTCTTACCCGACCATCCCCTACTATGGATGTGACATCCCTCTAGGCTGTTGTGGCGAGTCTGCGAGCTGACTTAGATACGATACTAGAGGCTCGGGTGCCGGAGTCTGTGGCCCCTTCTGCAGAGCCTGTTGAGGAAACAGTGATGGTTGCCCTGTTCGCCACTACTGATGCGCCACCACCTCCACCACGAGAGCGTGCCAAGAGGCACCGAACAAGATATGAGGATGAGTCCCGGGCTTGAAAGTATAACAACCCTAAAAATGGATATGCTAAGTAATGCTTAATGTGTCTAGAATGCCTACGATTAGACCGGGTTCACACGGAGTGATGCGCGTAGAACCAGACCTCTGAACCCTTGCTACAGCCAATCCAAATAACTTGGGGAGTTATTTGAGCTAGGAAAGGTTGGGTCCAGCCATGTAGGGCTCTCGAATACGAAGATTTACTCGAATGAGTCTTTACCGGACTTAAAAAGGGAAAATCTTATGTTTGGAGGGTCTAGGGGTAAAATGGTCTTTTTCCAAGCTAAGGGTAGTATCGTAATTACCCTAAATATATGATTAATTATTTAATTAATAAGGTGGAGGGGCATTTTGGAGAGAGAGGGTCGAAAATTGGCTTTTTGAGTGAAGTCTTCCTCCAACCGGGTTCGAACCTAGGTGGAAGCGATGATTTAAATGTGATTTTTTTAATTGGTGAATTAATTAAATAAATTAATAATTAATGGCTGATTTAAGAAAAAGTAAAATTAGATTTTTTAATTATTAATTATTTATTAATTAATGTGTTTTATTTGACTAAGTCTCCTAGCTGACTAAGTCTAAACTACTTCACCTCTTTTAACTCTCTCTCACGCTCATCTCTCTCTCACGTCTCTCTCATTCTCTTTTCTTTCATGTTTTCTCTCTGCCTAAACAACTACAAGAACATAAAATTTATCAAAGTTCTTCACACTTGAGGAACTCACAATGAAAATTACAAACAAACAACTAATCAAAAACGTTACACAAGAGGGAGGATTATTCTATCGAATTGGTGTTGAAGTTGAGGGGGTTTGGACGTGATTTTTGGAGAAGGTTTTGGGCAGAAAGTCAAGTTTTGAACTACATAAAATTTATTGGTTTTCTTACTGTTGGTCCCTTTCCCAAGAGACCCCTAGGATTCAGTCGATTATAATCTGAAAACTAGGATTGTCTCACCGTTGCATGTCCCTGTCACTAGCTCATATTAATGGTTGTAGGTTGGTATGTCTGCTGGTAGATATTAGGCACGTAATGAGTTTTCGTGATGAATTTGTTCATGAATGTGTGTTTAGAATCGTACGAATGATAACCTATGCTTTCCGAGAATATGTGTTTATGTGTGTGCAGTGTGTACTCGTGACTTTGAACACGATTGAAGTATAAAAATGACTTGTTTTATGGTTGTATTTCACGTGCACAAACTTGTATAAATCGTGATGTTCATATGAAGTATAATGTGGCTGATTTGAGTGAAAAACTATTAGCTAAGTGATTCACGAAACGCACTAAGAATTAACTCTAAATGTTGATGAAAAGAAGCTGAAAAATGTATCTCGAATTTCCAGCACCTTGTTGGTTAATTTAAGCCAAGTAAAGTTTTTTAATAAGCTATGTAAAATGAAGAAAAATTAGTGAGGTCACTGAGGATTGAACCCGTGACCTCACCATGTTAAAAATCAGTGAAATAAGGTGAGAAAAAGAGAATGTGGCATATGGGATTCGAACCCATGTGCCTTGACCGAAAATAATAACAACAATAAGAAATGAGAGGAGTGGGATTCAAACCCACCACCTCTCAGTCAGATTTAAAGAGTAATTAAAAGAAAAATAAAGGGTGAGGCCTGTGGGAATCGAACCCACGACCTCTAGGCAAAACCAAGGTAAATTAAGGAGAAGAAATTAAAGTGGGGTTGTGGGGGTTCGAACCCACACCCCCTCGGCCAAAAGGAGATAAATTAAAAGAAATGAAAATAAAAGTAAATGAGGTTGTGGGGGTTCGATCCCACATCCTCTCAGTCCCATTGAGCGAAAAATGAAGAGAGAATTTAAGGGGAAAATAAAATGAAGGCGTTGGGGCTCGATCTTGGGTCCCCAAGCTGTATGGAATAAACCAGATAAATAAAAATGTAAGTGTTGTCCAAGGGATTCGAAATCGGGTTCCCTTGCCCAAATTCCGTATTGATACATAAGTCATACGTGAATAAATGTTCAAAATAATTTTGCCTACATAGATCGAAATTGAGATCTTGGCGTACTTACAAGATGCATAAGTCTTGTACCACATAATCTTAGGAAGATATGAATCACTTAAACGAACTATGAATGAAGCCTCATGGCTTGTATGTATAGACCCATAAGTCTAGCATACGTTTAAAGTAAGTGAACCTAAGATGTATGTAACGAAATGATGAAACCTTAGAAGGGTTAAGTAAGAATGTGAAACACACTAAATTGCCAAGTGCATTGGCATATGACGAAATGAACAGTGAAATAATGAAACCCTAAAAGGGTTAAGTAAGAGTGCGAAACACACAAATGGCAAAGTGCATTGGCATATGATGAAATGAACATTCACGTAAAAAGGGGTGAGTCAATATGAAGAGCAAATGTGCTAAAGTTAATGAAGTGGTGACAACATGATAAGAGGATAATATGAAAGTTGAGAGCAATCTCAAATGAGCCTAAGTAAATGTTACCAAAACGTACTCACCTATGAGAGTGTAAAGTTAATGAAGAGACCAGTCTCTATGAACACTCTAATGAAAGTATTGAGAATAATGTATACTTAATACTAATGATTAGATGAGAAATCATCCATTGAGATATGATGTCATCATACTAGAAGCCAGCTTCAATGACGTATGAGTTGAATGCAATGGAACTTTATACTGAGCACCGATAATCTAGCTATGAGCGGTGATGCCTTCATTCGGGAATGGCGGAGGTTCACGTAACTCTCATGAGATGAGACTGTCCGACATGCAGGATATGGGTCTCCTTATATCTCCTAGTCTTCGAACCTATACTGCCAATATAGGGATCTGGCGGTTTAAATCCCCATGTACGCTAGCATGTTTCGGGTCACTTTGGCCGGTGATTCCACTTATTTTCGGTGTAGGGGAGACACTGGATTTCATGATGCTCATATAATCTATGTCGGTTAAAGTTAAAGTTCCTTATGAATGAATGGGGCTAGCCTCAAATGATACATATAATTAAATGAACGATACCAAAGATGTTAGGATAGGATAATCAAGAGGTGAGCTAGACTCAAGTAATAACACTAGGTTATTCTTGATCATTGCACAGCAAACCCGATGAGAGTCTTAAACTACATCCTAGGTATAGCTGGTGTTTACACTAGCTTATGAATGAATGAAATGAAGTACGTATGAATGAATGAAGCAGACTCTGTATTTGCTAAAGAAGGCTCCCTAGTTGAGGGCCCATATGTTGAGCCCTCATTTTGTGAAGTCTTAATGTTAAGTCCTTGATTCCGAGGTCTCATGGCATATGAACGAATGATATGAAAGATGTTATGTGCTATATGCAATATGTTATGTGCTATGTGTAAGATGTTATGTGCTGTGTGCAATATGATACGTATGATGATGCTTGTTACTCTCATGGCATAACTTTCCTAATCCAATTGGGCAAGTCCACTGACTTTCCTAATCCAAATTTGGCCGGTCCACAAACTTTCCTAATCCAAATTTGGGAAGTCTACTGACTTGACTTTCCATAATCAAGTTGTTAGGAAAGAGCTATTCTTACTCATGCATGTCCTTGGTGTGTGCTTGCGTATACCCATACTTAGTACAAGTGTGTACTAATCCCATACAACTCTCCTTTTTTAGGTGCAGGCACAGGTGGACGTTAGAGCTCACAGTACGACGTTGCAGCTATCCGAACGTGGAGCTTTCATCCAGATTTGGTAGGCCCTCATGCTTTCGAGGATGTCTACTATTATTATCTAGCTTAGATGTAGGCTTTAGCTAGTGGAGCATGTTCCACTAGTGTTTCTTTCCCATTTTGTTTCAGACATTGTATTAGTGCCATTTTGGCAAGTATACACTTAATGCAGTATTGAACTATTTCTTTCAGTTGATGATCTTAATGTTAGATGGTTGGTTGTGAACGTATATGAATTTAAGTAGAATGATATACATGCATGCTAAGGAACAAAAATTTCAAATTTTCTACTAAAATTAACCTAGATGAAGTAAGAATGACGTATGTAGGCTTGTCTGCGACCTCTTAGAGGTCAATGACGCCGGTCTCGTCTGGGGTCTAAACTCCGGTCGTGACAAAGTTGGTATCAGAGCGCTAGGTTAACTTCCGAGGATAATAAGTTCACATCAAGCACATTGAGTAGTTTCTAAGTCATGGTAGTGAAGTGCACCACTATCCTGAATTAGAGACTGCATGATGCGTAGGAAAATTTCCCTTCTTCTGATGTTATCGTGCTTTTCCTAATGTCTGATCTCTTGGTGTTATTAGCGTGTCTAACATCAATTCTTATTGTTTGCAGAGAATGAATACTAGGAGGAACGTTGGTCAGAGGAGAGGAGGAGAAGCTGCTGGGGGCAATCAGGTTCCACCGCAGGCTCCAGCTGAAGGAGTGGCTATGCCGGTTAATCGAGCTGGGTTGACTGATGCGGAGGTACGGGAATCTCTGGCCCAGATGTCACAGGCCATCACTATGCAGGCCCAAGCCATGATTGCCCAGGTCAACTGGCAGAATGTTCAGAGGGAGAACCCACCGGTACGTAGCATGGCTGACAAGCTGCGAGACTTTACGAGGATGAATCCTCCTAGTTTTACAGGGTCCAAGACTTCAGAGGATCCCCAGGAGTTCATGGATGAGGTACACAAGATTTTGGTGGCCATGGGGGCCACAGATACTGAGAAGGCTGAGATGGCTTCCTATCAGCTCAAGGATGTTGCACAGACTTGGTGCAAGATGTGGCAGGATAGCCGAGCTTTGGGCGGAGTTCAGATCACTTGGGAGCTATTTAAGACAACCTTCCTGGAGAGATTCTTCCCAGGAAGATGAGGGAGTCCAAGGTTGAGGAGTTTATCAACCTTAAGCAGGGATCAATGATAGTGAGGGAGTATTCCCTGAAGTTTGTTAAATTATCCAGGTATGCTACTTCCCTTGTATCTAATAGCAAGGATGAGATGAGTACTGAAGTTTGTTAAACTGTCCAGGCATGCTACTTCTCTTGTATCTAACAGCAGGGATGAGATGAGTAGGTTCCTCACAGGAATCACAGGAGATCTGGAGGAGGAGTGTCGGGCTGCGATGCCCCACGATAACATGGACCTCTCCAGGTTGATAGTGCATTGTCAGCAGGTTAAGGCAGAACATCTTAAGCCTTGCGGTCTTACTCAGATTATTGAGGTTTCGACTTGGAAGTGGGAGGCCATTAATATGGACTTTGTTGTTGGTCTTCCGAGGACTAGGAGACAACGTGACTCCATATGGGTTATTGTGGACAGGATGACTAAGTCTGCCCACTTTATCCCTGTGAAGTCTACTTACAGAGCCGAGGATTATGCGAGACTCTACATTGATGAGATTGTGAGATGGCATGGGATTACTTTGTCTATAATTTCAGATAGAGGAGGTCAATTCACTTCACATTTCTGGAGATCCTTCCAGAAGAGCTTAGGCACAGAAGTAAAGCTCAGTACTGCCTTTTATCCTAAGATTGATAGGCAGGCAGAGCACACCATTCAGACATTGGAGGAGATGTTGAGAGCGTGTGTGATTGACTTCAGAGGTAGTTGGGACGACCATCTGCCTTTGATAGAGTTCTCGTACAATAACAGCTATCGCTCCAGCATTGGGATGGCACCGTTTGAGGCACTGTGTAGTAGGAGATGTAGATCACCAGTTGGGTTGTTCGAGGTTGGAGAGTCATCTATTTTGGGTCCAGAGATCATTCATGAGGCCTTAGAGAAGGTCAGAGTGATTAGGGACAGGTTGGCTACTGCTTACAGTCGACATAAGTCTTATGCAGACAACAGAAAATGGCCCTTAGAGTTTGATGTTGGTGACCAGGTCTATTTGAAGATATCACCTATGAAGGGGGTGATGAGGTTTGGCAGGAAGGGCAAATTGAGTCTGTGGTATGTTGGGCCATATGACATCCTACAGCGTGTGGGTGAGGTGGCCTATGAGTTGGCATTGCCTGCTGAGCTAGCTTCTGTCCATCCAGTCTTTCATGTATCCATGTTAAAGAAGTGCCTAGGTGATCCAGCATCGATTTTACCGGTGAAAGGTTTGGGGGTTGATGAAGACTTGTCCTATGAGGAGGTACCTGTTGAGATCTTAGACAGACAGGTCAAGCGACTGAGAAACAAGGAGATTGCCACAGTGAAGGTATTGTGGAGGAATCATCTTGTTGAGTGTGCTACGTGGGAGGCCGAGGCCGATATGAGATCCCGCTACCCTCATCTTTTCAGCTTTTGAGGTTAGACTTCCTACTTTTAAGTCTAAGATTCCTTATCTCAACAATCTTTGTTTCTATTGCTTGTTTGTGAATAGTAATTATGTTATGATCTGACTGGCATTACGCTAGATAGTTAGTAGTGTCATTCGGGGACGAATGTTCCTAAGGGGAGGATAATGTAACAACCCTAAAAATGAATATGCCAAGTAATGCTTAATGTGTCTAGAATGCCTACGATTAGACCGGGTTCACACGGAGTGATGCACGTAGAACCAGACCTCTGAACCCTTGATACATCCAAGCCAACTAACTTGGGTAGTTAGTTGAGCTATGAAAGGTTTGGTCCAGCCATGTAGGGCTGTTGAATACGAAGATTTACTCGAATGAGTCTTTACCGGACTTAAAAAGGGAAAATCTTAGGTTTGGAGGGTAGGGGTAAAATTGTCTTTTTCCAAGCTAAGGGTAGTATCGTAATTACCCTAAATATATAATTAATTGTTTAATTAATAAGGTGGAGGGGAATTTTGGGGAGAGAGGGCCGAAAATTGGCTTTTTGAGTGAAGTCTTGCTCCACCGGGTTCGAACCTAGGTAGAAGCGATGATTTAAATGTGATTTTTTTAATTGGTGAATTAATTAAATAAATTAATAATTAATGGCTGATTTAAGAAAAAGCAAAATTAGATTTTTTAATTATTAATTATTTATTAATTAATGTGTTTTATTTGACTAAGTCTCCTAGTTGACTAAGTCTAAACTACTTCACCTCTGTTAACTCTCTCTCATGCTCATCTCTCTCTCACGTCTCTCTCATTCTCTTTTCTTTCACGATTTCTCTCTGCCTAAACAACTACAAGAACAGAAAATTTATTAAAGTTCTTCACACATGAAGAACTAACAACGAAAATTACAAACAAACAACTAAATAAAAACGTTACGCAAGAGGGATGATTATTCTGTCGAATTGGTGTTGAAGTTGAGGGGATTTGGACGTGATTTTTGGAAATGGTTTTGGGCAGCAAGTCAAGGCTTGAACTACATAAAAGGTATGGGTTTTCTTACTGTTGGTCCCTTTCCCAAGAGACCCCTAGGATTCAGTCTATTATAATCCGAAAACTAGGATTGTTTCCCCGTTGCATGTCCCTGTCACTAGCTCCTATTGATGGTTGTAGGTTGGTACGTCTGCTGGTAGATATTAGGCATGTAATGTGTTTTTGTGATGAATATGTTCATGAATGTGTGTTTGGAATCGTACGAATGATAACCTATGCTTTCCAAAAATATGTGTTTATGTGTGTGCAGTGTGTAGTCGTGACATTGAACACGGATTGAAGTATGAAAATGACTTGTTTTATGGTTGTATTTCACATGCACAATCTTGTATAAATCGTGATGTTCATATGAAGTATAATGTGGCTGATTTTAGTGAAAAACTATTAGCTAAGTGATTCACGAAACACCCTAAGAATTCACTCTAAATGTTGATGAAAAGAAGCTGAAAAATGTATCTCAAATTTCCAGCACCTTGTTGGTTAATTTCAGCCAAGTAAAGTTGTTCAATAAGCTATGTAAAATGAAGAAAAATATGTGAGGTCACTGAGGATCGAACCCGTGACCTCACCATGTTAAAAATCAGTGAAATAAGGTGAGAAAAAGAGAATGTGGCATGTTGGATTCGAACCCATGTGCCTTAACCGAAAATAATAATAAAAATAAGAAATAAGAGGAGTGGGATTCGAACCCACCACCTCTCAGTCATATTTAAGGAGAAATTAAAAGAAAAATAAAGGGTGAGGCGTGTGGGAATAGAACCCACGACCTCTAGGCATAACCAAGGTAAATTAAGGAGAATAAATTAAAGTGGGGCTGTGGGGGTTCGAACCCACATCCCTTCGGCCAAAAGGAGAGAAATTAAAATAAATGAAAATAAAAGTAAATGAGGTTGTGGGGGTTTGATCCCACATCCTCTCAGTCCCATTGAGCGAAAAATGAAGAGAGAAATTAAGGAAAAAATAAAATGAAGGCGTTGGGGCTCGATCTTGGGTCCCCAAGCCGTATGGATTAAACAAAAATAAATAAAATGTAAGTGTTGTCCAAGGGATTCGAAATCGGGTTCCCTTGCCCAAATTCCGTATTGATACATAATTCATACGTGAATAAATGTTCAAAAATAATGTTGCCTACATAGATCGAAATCGAGATCTTGGCATACTTACAAGATGCATAAGTCTTGTACCACATAATCTTAGGAAGATATGAATCAGTTAAACGAACTATGAATGAAGCCTCATGGCTTGTATGTATAGACCCATAAATCTAGCATATGTTTAAAGTAAGTGAACCTAAGATGTATGTAACGAAATGATGAAACCTTAGAAGGATAAAGTAAGAATGTGAAACACACTAAATGGCCAAGTGCATTGGCATATGACGAAATGAACAATGAAATGATGAAACCCTAGAAGGGTTAAGTAAGAGTGTGAAACACACAAATGGCCAAGTGCATTGGCATATGATGAAATGAACATTCACGTAAAAAGGGGTGAGTACATATGAAGAGCAAATGTGCTAAAGTTAATGAATGTGGTGACAACATGATAAGAGGCTAATGTGAAAGATGAGAGCAATCTTAAATGAGCCTAAGTAAATATTACCAAAACGTACGCACCAATGAGAGTGTAAAGTTAATGAAGAGATCAATCTCTATGAGCACTCTAATGAAAGTATTGTGAATAATGTATACTTAATACTAATGATGAGATGAGAAATCATCTATTGAGCTATGATGTCCTCATACTAGAAACCAACTTCCATGACGTATGAGTTGAATGCAATGGAACTTTATACTGAGCACCGATAGGCTAGCTATGAGCGGTGATGCCTTCTTTCAGGAAGGGCAAAGGTTCACGTAACTCTTATGAGATGAGACTGTCCGGCATGCCGGGTATGGGTCTCCTTATACCTCCTAGTCTTCGAACCTATACTGCCAATATAGGGATCTGGCAGGTTTCAATTCCCATGTACGCTAGCATGTTTTGGGTCACTTTGGCCTGTGATTCCACCTCTTTTCGGTGTGGGGGAGAAACTGAATTTCATGATGCTCACATGATCTATGTCGTTTAAAGTTAAAGTTCCCCATGAATGAATGAGGCCAGCCTCAAATGATACACATAATGAAATGAACGATACCAAAGATGTTAGGATAGGATAATCAAGAGGTGAGCTAGACTCAAGTAATAACACTAGGTTATTCTTGATCATTGCACAACAAACCCGATGAGAGTCGTAAACTACATCCTAGGTATAGCTGGTGTTTACACTAGCTTACGAACGAATGAAATAAAGTACGTATGAATGAATGAAGCAGACTCTGTGTTGTCTAAAGAAGGCTCTCTAGTTGAGGTCCCATATGTTGAGCCCTCATTTTGGAAAGTCTTAATGTTAAGTCCATGATTCCGAGGTCTCATGGCATATGAACGAATGATATGAAAGATGTTATGTGCTATATGCAACATGTTATGTGCTATGTGTAAGATGTTATGTGATGTGTGCAATATGATATGTATGATGATGCATGTTACTCTCATGGCATGACTTTCCTAATCCAATTTGGCTAGTCCACTGACTTTCCTAATCCAAATTTCGCAGGTCCACTAACTTTCCTAATCCAAATTTGGAAAGTCTACTTACTTGACTTTCCATAATCAAGTTGTTAGGAAAGAGCTATTCTTACTCATGCATGACCTTGGTGTGTGCTTGCGTATACCCATACTTAGTACAAGTGTGTACTAATCCCATACAACTCTCCTTTTTTAGGTGCAGGCATAGGTGGACGTTAGAGCTAACAGTACGACGTTGCAGCTATCCGAACATGGAGCTTTCATCCGGATTTGGTAGGCACTCATGCTTTCGAGGATGTCTACTATTATTATATAGCTTAGATGTAGGCTTTAGCTAGTGGAGCATGTTCCACTAGTGTTTCTTTCCCGTTTTGTTTCAGACATTGTATTAGTGCCATTTTGGCAAGTATACACTTAATGCAGTATTGAACTATTTCTTTCAGTTGATGATCTTAATGTTAGATGGTTGGTTGTGAACGTATATGAATTTAAGTAGAATGATAAACATGCATGTTAAGGAATAAAAAGTTCAAATTTTCCGCTAAAATTAACCTAGATGAAGTAAGAATGACGTATGTAGGCTTGTCTGCGACCTATGAGAGGTCAACGATGCGATCTCATCTGGGGTATAAACTCCGGTCGTGACACGAAGAAGGAGCGCCATGAGTTAGAGGCAGCGAGGACAGCCTCGTTTATTGATGAGGAGGCTCGCCAGATGAGGGTTCTAGAGGTGGCTGCTGGAGCATCTAGTTCCAGAGTTGCAGAGGTTGCGAGGAGCACTACTGATTGTGGTGTCATTGTTGAGGACACTACCGATGGTGTCCCTAATTCAGAGGGAGCGGGTTCTAGGAAACTGGACCCGCCAACTTGTTGATCACCGGCGTTGTGCGCCTCAGGTTTGCTTGAGCTACCCATCTATTTCATATATTTTTATGCATTGGGGACAATTGCATTTTTTTGGTTGGGGATGGGGTAAATGGAAAGTGAGTGCTAGGGTGAAGTCTCAGTAGCCCAACTCACGATCATCTCTTGAGGTTTTCTAGCCTGTGTTCTTTTCCCCTAAGAGACTGATTAACTTATTATTGAACCGGCATGTTGGTATCTTTTGTACATAGTATAGAAATTGACTCTGAAGCATGATGGCTAAACAAAAATGATATCTCAATTTTAACGAACATGATGCATGACTAGGCATAGTAACTAATAAATGTTTGGCTCTAAGCATGACACAGAGATACACTACTGCATGACCCTAAATCTAAGACTCGAACTAGGTGCCTGAAAATCTGGTAGAGTAATGAAATGTCAAGTGAGTGTGAGGAAATTTGAATATTCCACCATTGGTACTTAGCTAGAACTTGCCTGGTTAGTCCTGCTAAAATTAAGCCGGAATAGACAATTAGGAAAGGATCATAGGCCCTTGTTCAATATATCCAATCTTTAGCCTAAATAAAAGAAAATCGAAAGAAATTAATCCCTTTTTGATCAAAATGATTTGAGCCTAAAATAGACCTTTCTTATTCAACCCAACTGATCTTTTGGGAACAATGTGTTGGCCCTGGTCCCTCCTTGGACATGTGCACCTCATCTTACGCCAAAAGCATAAGTTGAGGGTGGCAAATGCAGCAAACAACCTTATCATGGCCCTGACCAAACTTTGGGTATTGTGTACCTTGACTCATGGAAAAGCCATGAGTTGACGGTGGATATTATGAGGAATGCCATGTAAAGTGGGGTTGAAAGAATAAAGAGAGAGAAAGAACAAAAGAAAAGTGACTCAAGAAAAAGTTGAAAGAAAAGTGAAAATTTTGAAAACTTGAAAATACAAGAAACAAAAAAAAAAGAGAAAAAAAAGAAAAAAAAAGAAAGACAAAAAGAAAAGAGTCACTTACACAAAAGGAGAAAGAAGGGAGAACGGCAAGGTGAAAGAATGCAAGAAAATTAAGAAATAGGGCGGAATAAAACGATGAAAAGGTAGGACGCTTAGTCATTATATCAAGGAGGGCAATAAGTCACTAAAAATGCATCTAAATGTATCCAACCTGACCCCGAGCCTAAGTTACAAGTTAAGAAAGTCCTATCGTGATCCTAAGAGTCTATTATGTTGAACTTAAAGCAGTGAAAATAAGGGCAAGCCAATGGCAATAAGTATAAATGAGATGTGAAGTTTTTCTGAGAGCGAGTGTTGAAAAATAATCATTATACTCAAACTGAAATCATTGTGTGAAAAATAAGGATGTTGTTTTGAAGTGAGGACACTAGTTTCAATACCGGAAAATTGATACCTTTGTGAGAGATTAACGAGGATAGGTGTCTGTGTGTGGTGAGTCCGTGTCGTGGTCTGATTCACATTATCAAGACTAATAGTGATAGCCTTCTTAACTCAATTTGAAAATAGTTGGGATTGATAGCCAGATGATTGCAAACAGCTAAAATAAGGATACTCTTGTACAAAGATTTTGTGGTGAGTCATAGTGCGTCGCTTGAGGACAAACAACGAATTTAAGTTGAGGGTGTTGATGTACCGTGGTTATACGGTACTTTCAATGCTTTTTCCTTATGTTTAGTGTGTGTCTAAGGACTTTTTGTATTGGTTTTAATGTAATTTTCTCTTTGTTTTCAGGAAATCTGTCCAGAAAGAGAACGTGAGAGTTTGTGCTGGAAGTGGTAGAGTTGGCAACCTACGGAACCATCGACGGTCCGTAGGTGGCCACCGTCGTAAGAGGAAGAAGGTTGAGAAAAGAAGTTGGGGAATTCTGACCAAGTGTGGGGCTACGGAGGCTCTCGACGGTCTGTCATAGCCACGACGGACCGTCCTGCACATCCGTCAACGTCAACAAAAAGTAGCCCCAGTACCCATCTTCAGAAGATTCTAAGTGTGGAACGACGGACGGCCTCGACGGTCCGTCGTTCCAGTCGTCGACTCAGACGCATTTTTTGGATAGATTTTCCTTAAATAGATTTCCCTCTTTTGTTAGGATTCTAGTATTATAAATACTTGAAAACACCTCGTTTTTGGGGTTAGACTTTTGGATATTTTTTAGTTTTATTGTTCTAACTACTGAATTTTGGGATTTTGGAAATTACTCTATTTTCCGGAATCATTTGTTGCAAGTGTTTGATTATTTCAAGTAATTTTCTGGATTATCTTCAATCTCATCAAAGTAAGTGCATGAATTCTTATCTAATTAATATGAATTGTGTGGTTATTAACATGGGTAACTAAACTCCATAACTGGGGTTGTGGGAACCATGGGTAAATAACAAGGTAAAATCTAACTAAAATAACAATTCTCGAATAATGTCTTGCATGTATTGATAATTCTTTTGTTTACAAATCTATTTAACAATGGCCAATGTTAGAACTCGCCTTATTGATACTTGCCAGACCAAGGAGGTAGATAATAAGAAAAGAATTATCAACGTAGATTTAGTATATACTATCTAAGAAGCTATTGTTGGTTGGTGCGAAGTAACAACTAAGCCAAATATCGATTATGATGCTTAATATGAGATAAATGTAAGGTTTAGTAAAGCATACACACATAGCCAGACCAAGGTGCGAAGTGAAATTTCCAAGTTGCCGGACCAAGGAATTAGGGATACATAACTTACCACTTTGCATGCAAGATATTAGGAAAGGATTGTTATAGCTAGAATTACCGAGTTATGAACCTATGGGAACACTTAAGCCCTAGTTACTTCCATTACTTGATAAAAATCAAATCTTTGAACGTGTCACTTGTTTAAGTAGAATTAGCTAATTACATTTGTTATTCAAAACCCCCTTTTTTTAATTTGTTCTTCGGAAAGGACTTGAATAAATAAAAGTAATAGTGGGTTAAAGGTAAGTCTAAATTATTTTCCTCTTGGGATCCACCTCAACCTCATATTTGGGTTTTTTTCTTGATACGACCGCTTATACTTCTTTTCGAGAAGTAAATTTGAGCGTATCAATCACAAACTAATGAGGATCCGCAGAATTTCTCATATGAGATCAAGAAGATATTTGAGGTGATGTAGGTTACTTAAAATGATCGGGTTGAGTTGGTATCATACCAGCTGAAAGATGTTTCTCATATTTGGTACACTTAGTGGAAGGATAATAGGGGTACACATGCAGATCCTATTACTTGGGACTGCTTTAGTGAGACATTTCTGGATAGGTTTTTCCCAATAGAGTTGAGAGAAGCAAAAGTCTAGGAATTCATGAACTTAAGGCAGGGAACATAACAGTCCAGGAGTATGGACTCAAGTTTAACAAACTCTCCAGGTATGCTCCTCATATGGTTGCTGACACTAGGGCTCAGATGAATAAGTTCTTGTGTGGAGTGTTAGATTTTGTGAAAACAGAGTGAAGAAATGCTATGTTACTGCGAGATATGAACATTTCTAGGCTTATGACTCATGCTAAGCAGGTTGATGGTGATAAGCTTAAGGAACAGGCCAAGAAGCATAAGAAGGCTAGGACTGGGAACTATGACTATTCTCAGCAGAAATAGAGTGGTGTAAATCTCCCGCACAGTCAACAAAAGTTTTCATCACCAGCCCCTTCATCAGCTAGTGTTCCATCCTCCAAGAAGAGGTTTGACCAGAAGGTTAGCACACCAGGCTCTAAGTCTCAAGGATGTTTTTCAGGCATAAAGATGTCACATCCGGGGAGCACCCCCTAGACATAACCGGCGTCGTCGTCCTCTTTGAGGACTAAGACTAGCCTCTTAGATTCATCATAACATTCATTAGCTAAAATATACGGAAAAATTAAAACTTTTTAACTATATCTAATCGGAGGTTTACATAGACCTTTACATACACATAATAGTATAATATCGAGTATACATAGACCCGTTCGTATAGGAAGATTACTTAGTCTTCTACTTTTATTTCATACACATATATAAGATAGAATTAGAGTCATAAAATCCGCCTCCTCTCATAAACCATATAGATCAACAATACAACATGGGCATAGCCATACAAAAATAAAAGTAAGCCACATATAACCTTTATACAACTTTGTCTCCAAATGAAAGATAGAATCAACATAAGTGTCAGAATAGCTAAAAAAATCCGTAGGTAGAATATCAACATCATCCTCGGGGAAATGAGGACCTACCACTTGGTTTAGAAGAGTATCCAAGCCTTCTTCTAAATAGTCTCAAACCAAACCTCAACGACCGGAACCTAAAGTGTTTGGGAGAAAGGGAGAAAATGGGGTTCGTATGCCACATGTACTATGTATGAGACCATATGCACATATAACAATCAAACATGCTAAAAAGGGACATTTAGTTAAATCATGTCATTTCATGTCTTTATGTACAATCAACAACTACACTAACCAATTAAACATGCTTAATCAAGTCAAAGTAACAATATACATATCACATATTTGAACCCATAATCTGACATAACCCTAACATCAAGTAATCATATTACAAATATGAACACGAATTAATCATGTGAACTAGTAAAGCAAGACAACCATACATAACCCTTATAAAGCCACGAGTGCAATGATCAAGTAACGCCCCATAACTCTACCTAATTAAGTAACCAAACAAGAATCACAAATAGTAACTTACTTCACCTAACATAACCTTCAACATACATAAGTTCATACTTTAGTCAACAAGAACCAATTACATATTCATAAACATCATAATCATCATATAAAGTCATTTACCTTTATTATCTTTTGCATACATAATATTGACCTCCTAACCCTCCTATCAAGGTAAACTAGTGCAAGGCGTACGTAGAGTCCCATACCCCTACCTAAGTTAAGTCTAACCATTCAAGTTACCTTAGTTAGTCTATACATCATTACTTCATTTAGTTTAGGGAACACTTTCCTTAACCGACATAGACCACATGAGCCAATGTGGAATCCGGTGTCATAAACTTACACCGATAGAAGGTGGTCTACCGGCCAAGGTAATACCTAACGTAAACATAGCATTTTAGGTGGATCCACTAGCTGTATTCCTATGGTTGCCACATAGTTATGGAACTTGGGGCATCATAGGAAATATGACTCTACACCCTATTTGGGTCATTAGGCTATCCAACCCGTGAGAACCGTAGTGAACCCTACCTTCCCTATGTGGAAAAGTGTCACCCTCTCACATGCAAGATAACTCGGTTCTAAGCTAGTCCCATATTGAAATGTCTTTAATCTTTATTTACTAATCATAACTCAATTTAGGTCATAGGGTCTAGCCCTTGTATAATCATCATCAAACTAGATCAATAGGAATTGCATGAGTAAAAGCCTTTCATTACAACTCTCATAATTAAGGTTAACACTTAATAGCCTTTGAACAATAAAGCACATTTGGCAATCATCATCACCCTTATTACTTTACCTGTTAATCAACCTCACAACAATTCAACACCATACCAACCTTTAAATCATATACAAACAGGCTCCAATAAAATCATCATGACTTAACCACAATTAACCATAATTGAAACAAAGAATAAGGTCACAAGACTTACTAAGACTTCTTCACCATTCCACCATCATCAAGGTCCTACCATCAACCCTTACTTCAACCCAAATAATTCATCAAATCACCATAATTCAATAACCAATGAAATCACAAGTATAGAAGAGTCATTACTTCACAATTCAATAGTAGATCAAACGTAGGATTTAGTCACTTCACCCTACCCTAGATCATCATCATAATTTTCTCATAGGCAGCATATCAACATCATATACAAGTAATTAAACCCATAAACAAGTCAATTGAATGAACAATTACAATCTAAATCAAGAACACAACCTAGGGTTAAGGACTTGGGAACATATTCTTCAATTTAGGCAAGACCATGAACAATTACTCCAATTAAGTTAGAATACATGTTAATCAACTCATATTAACCTAAAAAGAACATCAACAACTCAGTCCACAACATCAATTTCGGAATTGGATGAAACCCATTAGAAATCACTAACTTGTGAAATCAATTTGGATGAACCCTTTGAGGAAAAAGGTCTCAAAGGTGAAGAGATCCCATACCTTATTGTCTTGATGAAAAATTGAAGATGAATCCACCCTTTTCCATACCCCAATTCACTTCCTAATCTTTGCTTCAATGGATTCTTTCAATAGAGAGAGAAAGTAGAGAGAAGGTAGAGCAATTTGATTTAGAATTGTGTTTAGGTTAAGATAGGTTAGGGACTTTATAGGGTGACTAATCAACTTAATTAGACCTCCCTTAACAACTTAATTAACCCCCTAAACGCCTAAATAACTTAAATGACTTAAATAAAACGTGACTTAAAATTGACTGACCTCACCAATGAGACCCCATCGACGGTCCGTTGGTGGGTCTACGGACTGCCCCTCCTACGTGCTGCACATCCGTCGTCTTGGTCATAGACTTGTGCAGCCTAGGCCATCCACCAAAAGGATAAGTTTGAAACAACGGAGGCATCGATGCCCTGTCAGTCCACCTATGACCCATCGTCTCTTCCGCATGTACTCCTCCACCAATGGTTTGGCTAAGTATTGAGGGGCGATGGGCATCGCGGTCCGGTGGTCCATGCACGGGCCGTCGGTTGTTCCCGTCGATGCTCACAGCCACCACCTGGACAAGTGTGGCACCACGGTGGCACCAACGGTCTGTTGGTCCACCCACGGACCGTAGGCCAGCCCGTCGATGCACACTGCCCAGGCAGTGCTGCCAAACCCACAAGGGTCCTCCTCAGCCCATGGTTCGTTCTTGGGGAGTCGCACCCGGACGTTTCGACCATGAACTCTTTCTAACACTTGTCACTCACCTTTCCACCAGTTTTCGTTAACTTCCGACTCTAAAAAGCTAGTCAAATAGGCCAAGGCACACTAGCACCTCTTTAGACCAACTTTCAGACGTCTTGGACGTTCTTAAATCTTTTGGTTCCAAAACTTCCTAAGTGACCTATATTAATGAAACTAAACTTAAAAACAGTGTCTAGACTTACCGAAACCTATGTTAGGCCTAACGACACGTCTCACGTTTTCGAAATGTTACATTATCCCACCGAATGACTCTAAAATTCTTTTCAAGGGAGAAATAGACTCAAGACTAGCATCCCAACAAACATCATTTAAATACAATACAATACAATACATATCATTTCAACCAAGGAAAATTCACAACTTCAATTATCAAATATGATAGTCAACATCACCTTATGAGGTACTTTCTCCTCACAACAAGCATTTGATCTCAATATTTCAAACATGAGTCAATTAGATTCAAATTCAACTTATTAACATGATACTACACATTTAATAAAGACTCAACATGTCAAAATGCCCAACAAGACTCAAAACAAGCCAAAACAAAATTTCACATTTTGAAGCAAAATCACTAGTAGCTCACTGTAAGTCCACTGCCCAAAATTCAAAAAATTATCTTCCGCCTTTCATCACCCAAAAATCAAATGACTTCAATTACTAATAATAAATAAACTATTAAAAAGGATGACTAACGTCAATCATCAAAAAGATAAGGATATCGGGACTTCATGTCGGCCTCGGCCTCCCATGTAGCACCCTCAACTAAGTGGTTCCTCCATAATACTTTTACGGATACAACTTCTTTTTTCCTCAACCTTTTCACTTGTGTATCAAGAATTTGGACCGGAACCTCCTCATAAGAGAGGTTATCCTTGAACCCAAGGCCCTCAATAGGAAGAATGGACTCATGATCACCCACACATTTCTTAAGCATGGAGACATGAGAGACCGGATGAAGCGAAGCCAATTCACTTGGCAACTTCAACTCATAGGCCACCTTACCAACCCTTTGCAAGATCTCATAGGGACCCATATAACAAGGTATTAACTTCCCTTTCTTGCAAAATCTAACAACCCCTTTCATAGGAGAAATCTTCAAATACACTTTGTCACCTTCCTCAAACTCACGATCCCTTCTCCTATTGTCGGCATAGGACTTTTGCCGACTATAGGCCGTTTGTTACTGGTTACTTATTACCTGAACCTTCTCCAATGTCTTATAGATCAAGTCGGGACCAAGCATTGAGAACTCACTGACTTCAAACCACCCAATAGGAGACCTACACCTCCTACCATACAAGGCTTCATAGGGAGCCATGGAAATGGATGAATGAAATGTATTATTGTAAGCAAACTCTACCAAAGGCAAGTGCTTATCCCAACTCCCTTTGAAATCGATGACACAACATCTAAGCATATCCTCAACGGTTTGAATAGTACGCTCCGCTATACCATCCGTTTGAGGATGAAAAGCGGTACTCAACTTCACTTTAGTACCCAACCCTTCTTGAAATGACATCCAAAATCTAGATGTGAACTGTGCACCCCTATCCGATATGATGGATAACGGAATACCATGGCGACACACAATCTCGTCTATGAAGATCCTAGTATAATCCTCCGCCAAAAAAGTAGCCTTGACGGGAATGAAATGAGCGGACTTGGTCAACCTATCAACCACCACCCAAATGGAATCATACCCTTTTTGGGTCTTAGGCAAACCTACCACAAAATCAATATTGATGACTTCCTACTTCTAAGTAGGAATTAGGATTTCATGTAGTAAGCCACCCGGTTTTAGATGCTCGGCTTTCACTTGTTGGCAATTTGGACACTTAGCAACAAACTCCGCTATGTCCCCTTTCAAACCTTCCCACCAATACACCTCTCTAAGGTCATGATACATCTTTGTTGACCCCGGATGAATGGAATAATGGGACCCATGAGCTTCCTCAAGGATACGGTTCCTCAAATCACCAACATTTGGGACACACGACCGCCCTTGATATCTCAAAACACCATCCCCCCCCCCTAAGGAGAAGGATTCATTAAAGTTGCCAAGCACCGATTCTTTCAAATCCATTAATGGTTTATCAAGGTGTTGTTTATACTTCACCTCAACAACCAAAGATTATTCGGATTTATGATGGACCATCACACCAGCATTAGAATAACCCTCTAATCTCACTCCCAGTCTAGCCAAACGATGAACCTCTTTCACAAGGCCCCTTTTGGCTTCATCAACATGACAAACACTACCCATAGACAAATGGCTAAGAGCATCCGCTACAACATTTGCCTTGCCCGAATTATAAAGGACACTCATATCATAGTCCTTCAATAACTCTAGCCATCTTCTTTGACGAAGATTTAACTCCTTTTGGATAAATACATATTGGAGGCTTTTATGATCGGTAAACACATCAACCTAGACACCATACAAATAATGCCTCCAAATCTTCAAAGCAAACACCACGGCCGCTAACTCAAGGTCATGAGTGGGATAGTTTCTCTCATGTACTTTAAGTTGCCTATAAGCATAGGCAATAACCTTCCCATGTTGCATAAGTATACACCCCAAATCGACACGGGATGCATCACAATAAACCACAAAGCCCTTTGTACCTTCCAATAGTGTCAACACCGAAGCCGAAGTAAGCCTATCTTTCAATAATTGGAAGCTCTTTTCACATGCTTCGGACCACTCAAACTTCTTACTCTTTTGGGTCAAAGTAATCAAACGAGAAGCAATGGACGCAAAACTATCTACGAACCTCTGATAATAACCCAAAAGACCCAAGAAACTCAATATATCAGTTGGAGTCAGTGGTCTCGGCCAATTCCGCACCGCTTCTGTTTTCCTTGGATCAACCTCAACTCATTCACTAGAGATGATGTGACCAAGAAATGCTACTGACCTCAACCAAAACTCGCATTTGCTATACTTGGCAAATAATTGATGCTCTTTAAGGGTTTGCAATACCACCCTCAAATGACCCATGTGATCATCTTCATTCTTCAAATACACCAAGATGTCTTCAATGAACACAATGACAAATGAATCTAGCTAATTCGAAATATACTATTCATTATGTCCATGAACGCCGCCGGAGTATTAGTGAGACCAAAGGACATAATAAGAAACTCATAGTGGCCATAACGAGTCTGAAAGGCCGTCGTTGGTACATACTCACCTCTCACCCTTAGTTGGTGATACCCCGACCTCAAGTCAATTTTTGAGAAGTAGCTTGCCCCTTGGAGTTGATCAAATAAATCATCAATCCAGGGGAGAGGATATTTGTTCTTGATTGTGACTTTGTTGAGTTG
Organism: Solanum lycopersicoides; assembly: GCA_022817965.1. Taxonomy (NCBI): domain Eukaryota; kingdom Viridiplantae; phylum Streptophyta; class Magnoliopsida; order Solanales; family Solanaceae; genus Solanum; species Solanum lycopersicoides. Next base: position 166,581 of record JAJJBR010001983.1, read on the forward strand.
GTGATAATCAATACACATTCTCAAGTACCCATCTTTCTTCTTCACGAACAAGACCGGAGCACCCCATGCAGAAATGATAGGCCTTATAAAGCCCTTGTCTAGCATATCTTTAAGTTGTGCCTTTAACTCCTTCAATTCGTCCAGAGCCATTCTATAAGGAGGAATCAAAATAGGGTTTGTTTCTGGTAGCAAATCGATACCAAAATCAATTTCCCATTCGGCAGGAATACCGGGAAGGTCATTACGGAAAACCTCCGGAAATTCACTCACTACGGGTACCGACTCAATGGGAGGAATTTTGGAGTCAAGATCTTGGAATCTCACTATATGATATAGGCAGCCCTTAGAGATCATTTTGCAAGCCTTTAAACAAGAAATAATATGACCTCTAGAAATAGAACTTCCCCCTTCCACTCAACAACAGGTTCATTTGGGAAATTGAATCTCACTACCCTTTTCCTACAATCAATAGTGGCAAAAAAAGAATGCAACTAATCCATACCTAAAATAATATCAAAATCAAGCATATCTAGGTTAACTAGATCAACATTACAAACTCTATTGGCCGACATGATAGGACAATTTCTATATACCCTCTTAGAAACAAACGACTCACCCACGGGTGTAGTCACTAAGAAAGGCTCATGCAAGACATCGGGTAAAGTATCAAACTTTTTATCTACAAGAGGAGTAACAAAAGACAAACTAGCACCTGTATCAAGTAAAGCATAAACATCAATAGCAAAGACTTGTAACATACCGGTCACCACATCGGGAGAGGTCTCTTGCTCACCCCTAGTACGAAGAGCATAAAAGTGGTTCTTCTTTGTAGCATCACTCGAACCACTTGATTGACCACTTTTCTCTTGCCCCTTCATGTTAGGACAATAACGAACTTTGGGCCCAACTTTTCCACAACTAAAGCATTTATCCGTACCAGTGACACAAGTACCGAAATGCTTCTTTCCACACTCACCTCAAGTAGGCTTATCAATGGGTGAATTACCACTGCTACCCTTTTGAGCTCTTGGCTTTGACCCTTTTTCATCACGAGTCTTGGGGAACTTGAATGGAACTTGATTAGAGAACCTCTTTTTGAACCAAGGCTTGTCTTTGATCTCAAGACTACCCTTGGAAGAATCCTTTTCAAAGAACCTTGTCTTCTTAGCATCTCTTTCCTTTCTCCTAACCCATGCCTCCTCAACTTGCCTATCATGCACCATAAGCCAAGATATATTCATATTATCATGAAGCATAGCAGAATGACATTCTTTTGTAGATCATCCGATACACCCGTCACGAAGTGGCTCATCTCATCTCTCGGATCCGAAACAAAGGAAGGAGCATATTTCAACAACTTAGTAAAGTTCATAGAATACTCAAGAACACTCATACCTCCTTTAAAAAGGTTTATGAACTCCACCACTTAAGACTCCCTCATCTCTCTATGGAAGAATCGATCAAGAAATGCCTTTTGAATATCTCCCATGTAACCAGTCCACCACGAAGAGGTCGATTATTTCTCCATTGAACATACCAAGTTTGAGCAACATCTTTGAGTTGATATGTGGCTAACTTGGAGAGTGGCGTCTTGAGCTTCAGAAGTAATGGCTTGAGCCATTTGAAGAAAGGCATCCCTTATATCCGCATCCGTCATGGGTGGAGGGTTGGCCGAAACTTGCTCCGCATTGACCCCCTCTTCAAGTGTAGGATTTTCTTCTACACGGGCAGGATCAACCTCCTCCTCAAGCATCCTAGACGCATTCCTCCGAGTATTATTTGCCTATACCCAAAAATACAAGGTTAAGACGAATGCACATAATAGATACTCTAGAGGCACGATATTGGATTTCCAAGAAAGAAAGTAATTCCTATGCATCATATAGATTCCTATTCATAAGTGTAGCGCGCTTCACAATTATGAGTACGAATCTACCTAAATGTGGTTGAGAGAGACGTAGTTATCAAGGATATTTCACCTCATTCTCTGATACCAAGTTTGTCACATCCGGGGAGAACACCCTAGACGTAACCGTCATCGTCGTCCTCTTTGAGGACTAAGACTAGCCTCTTAGCATTCATCATAACATTCATTGTCTAAAATATACGGAAAAATTAGAACTTTTTAACTATATCTAATCGGAGGTTTACATAGACATCTACATACATATAATAGTATAATATCGAGTATACATAGACCCGTTCATATAATAAGATTACTTAGTCTTTTACTTTTATTTCATACACATATATAAGATAGAATTAGAGTCATAAAATTTGTCTCCTCTCATAAACCATTTAGATCAACAATACAACATGGGAATAGCCCTACAACAATAAGAGTAAGCCACATATAGGCTTTATACAACTTTGTCTCCAAAAGAAAGATAGAATCAACATAAGTGTCATAATAGATAAACAATTCGTAGGTAGAATATTGGCATCATCCTCGGGGAAATGAGGACCTACCACATAGATGATAAGAGTATTCAAGCCTTCTTCTCAATCGCCTCGAACCAAACCTCAACGACCGGAACCTAAAGTGTTTGGGAAAAAGGGATAAAATGGGGTTAGTACACCACATGTACTAAGTATGAGACCATATGCACATATAACAATCAAACATACTAAAAAGGGACATTTAGTTGAATCATTCCATTTCATGTCTTTATGTACAATAAACAACTAGACCAACAAATTAAACATGCTTAATCAAGTCAAAGTAACAATATATATATCACGTATTTGAACCCATAATATCACATAACCCTAACATCAAGTAATCATATTACAAATATGAACACGAATTAATCATGTGAACTAGTAAAGAAAGACAACCATACATAACCCTTATAAATCCACGAGTGCAATGATCAAGTAAATCCCCATAACCCTACCTAATCAACTAACCAAACAAGAATCACAAATAGTAACTTACTTCACCTAACATAACCTTCAACATACATAAGTTCATACTTTAGTCAGCAAGAACCAATTACATATTCATAAACATCATAATCATCATATAAAGTCATTTACATTTATTATCAATTACATACATAATATTGGCCTCCTAAAGCTCCTATCAAGGTAAACTAGTGCAAGGCCTAGGTAGAGTCACATACCCCTACCTAAGTTAAGTCTAACCATTCAAGTTACCTTAGTTAGCCTATACATCATTATTTCATTTTAGTTTAGGGAACAATCGCCTTAACCGACATAGACCACATGAGCCAATGTCGTATCCGGTGTCATAACCTTACATCGATGGAAGGTTGTCTATAGGACAAGGTAATACCTAACGTAAGCATAGCATTCTAGGTGGATCCACTAGCTAGTATTCCTATGGTGGCAACATAGTTATGGAACTTGGGGCATCATAGGAAATATCACTCTACACCCTTTTTGGGTCATGAGTCTATCCAACTCGTGAGAACCGTAGTGAACCCTACCTTCACTATGTGGAAAAGTGTCACCCTCTCACATACAAGATCACTCGGTGCTAAGCTAGTCCCTTATTGAAATGTCTTAAATCTTTATTTACCAATCATAACTCAATTTAGGTCATAGGGTCTAGCCCTTGTATAATCATCATCAAACTAGCTCAATAGGAATTGCATGAGCAAAAGCCTTTCATCACAACTATCATAAGTAAGGTTAACACTTTATAGCCTTTAAACAATAAAGAACATTTGGCAATCATCATCTCCCTTATTACTTTACCTCTTAATCAACCTCACAACCATACCAAAACATCTTAATTTAACATCATATCAACCTATAAATCCTATACAAACATGCTCCAATAAAATCATCATGACTTAACCACAATTAACCATAATTGAAACAAAGGATAAGGTCACAAGACTTACCAAGTCTTCTTCATAATTCCACCATCATCAAGGTCCTACCATCAACCCTTACTTCAACCCAATTAGGTCAAATCACAATAATTCAATAACCCATGAAATCACAAGTATAGAAGAGTCATTAGTCACAAATCAATAGTATATCAAACTTAGGATTTAGTCAATTCACCCTACCCTAGATCATCTATCAAGAACTAGCATGAACTACTAATCATCATCCTAGTTTGATCATAGGCAGCATATCAACATCATATACAAGTAATTCAACCCATAAACAAGTCAATTGAATGAACAATGAACCATATTGTTGAGGGTGCAACAAGGGAGGCTGAAGCCAACATGAAGTCCCACTACCCTCATCTATTTACTCCATGAGGTTAGACATTCCTCTAGATCGAGAAAGTAATGCATAATCATGAAATTGATCGGTTTTCTAAATAGGTACATTTTTTGGTAAAGGATAGTACCAACTAGAGTTTTAAGAAAATGCTTTCATACTCTATTCTTGCACTTATATGAAATATGTATGCATGTGTCTTTTCGAGATTTTGATGTTTTGTTGTTGTCTTGAGAAGAATAATAACATGGTAACTCTTTGATGTATTTTGAGCTTATGAGAAGGTTGAGATGGAAATTCCTCACTATGTGGTATGAATATGAAGCTCTTATATGTTGTGCATCATGAATTGAGTGCTATGTGTAATGTTATGGTATGTGTTGTAAGGAGTTGTGACTCATTATGATTTTATGTTGTTGATTGGTTGTGCTGCTAGTATTGAGTCTTCTCCTACCCTCCAAAAGATTTTAGTTTCATTCGGGGACGAATGTTTCTAAGGGGGGGGGATAATGTAACACTTCAGAAATGCCATGATATAGACTAGAGCTTAATCTATTTAATAATGCTTAAAATTATGTTTCCAGACCTATATTAATATAATAAACTCATTTGGAAAAGGTTAGATCCAAAACGACAAAGAAAGACCTTGATGTCCGAAAACTAGCCAATTTGAACTAGTTGATGTCCCTATGTTTGGTGAAGGTTTTGAAATGTCAAATAAAGTCCAAAATATGTAAAGAGACCTTGGATAGGTAGTAGGTAGTACATAGGGTCCAAATGTCCGGTAACGACACCCCAATGACCACCCGAAGGGTCCTTGTGTAGGACCCAAACATGGGTTGGAAGGCTGCCTGGCAGCCTTCGAACAGGCAAAATTGGAGAAACAGGTCGCGACGTGCGTTAATCACGAGGTGTTATGCCTAGAATTGTTAAAGTTGTATTTTTGGTAATTTAACTTCTTAAAAGGACCAATTCAAGTGGAGGGTCATTTGGGTAATTCATAGGATGACTATATATGGATATTAGGTCAGTTTTAGAGACCACTTTTACATGTCCAAATCATATTCAAACGAAAATTCTCTCATCTCTCAAGAAACGCTCTCTGTTCCAAACTCTATTGAAAAACAAGAAGAGATTAAGAAAGAAGACGAAGACTTCAAGCTTTTCATACAATTTTCCTTGATTCTTCATTTATTAGTTATGGGTTCTTCACTCTTGGGATTCCTTTCCCCAAGAGTTCCTTACAAAGATAAGTTTCAAGAACTTCAAATAACTAGGGTTTTTACTCTACAAAACGGATTTTCTTCCTAACCCTAGATTTATGATTCCCGATGAAAAGAAATTGTTTTCTATGCTTAATTATGCATGTATTGTTGAGTGTTTGACTTGCAATGATAGATTTTCGTATGTAGCATGCTTATTATGAATGTGATGGTTTCTAATGGGTTAAACCTACTACTTGATAATATGAAAACATTTAAATGGGAACCAAGATTTGAATGAACTCATAAATGACCCTTTCCCTTATCCTACATTACGGATTGGTCTTGTACATGATTTGAATAGTTATTCTTGATTATGCTATTGAGTATTACACTAAGTTATGTTTATGAATGTTGTAAGTTGAATGTAAGTTCTTGAATAAGGTTCTTGGAAGTAAGTGGTAAGTCTTCTAAAGTTGTGATTACTCTACAATATTTATGTTAGCCTATAAATCATAATGCTATTTATGGAAGTATGTATGATGTTTCTATGTGTATATGATGAGCTATGAACATGTTACTTGTCAGATCATGATAAGAACAAAATAAATTCAAGTTGCGATATTATCTTGTATGTTTTACACAAGATGACTATGTTATGTTAATCTCACAAATAAAGGGTGATAATGAAAGAAAATTCTCATATAATCCTAGAGAGCTCATGATCATGTTTATATAATGAGTTAATCTCCTATGACCTATGATAAGTTTATGATAAAATACAACTTAAAGGTTATTCAAGAAAGGGACTTAAGCTAAGCACGGATAAACTAGATATGATAGGTGTCCCTTCCCTTGTTGGAAGGTAGGTCACAATAATTCTCATGAGATTGATGCTTTTATGTAATGTGGAACTATGGGTCTCTAATACATATCCTAGTTATTGAACTATGCTGCAACCATATGATACTAGCTAGTGGATCCACCTAGAAAGCTATGTCATGTTTGGTTCTACTTTGTCCGGTAGACCACCTTCTTTCGGTGTGGGGTTTTATGACACGATATTCCATGTTTAATTCACATGGTCTATGTTAGTTAAGGCGAATGTTCCCTCATGTAAATGAAAGAGTAGTAAATGAACGTTTACTAGGGTGACTTGTGGAGTCTACTAAGTATAGGTAGGGGTATGAGATTCTACCTAGACATTGCACAAGTTGACTCTACGGGAAGTCCTAGGTGATTGTTCTTATGTAATATGATAGCGTGAAATATATGATGCTTATGATACATGATGTTACTTTTATTTTATGTTGGTCATTATGATGAATATGTTATTGGGTTATATTGCTTTATGAAGTGATGACTACCTATGTTACAAGTTATATGAAGTAAAACTTTACTTATGATCTCCTATCTTATCTACTTGGTTGTGTGGGGTTATGGTTCTTCACATGACCATTGCACTTGTACGTTGGGGATGAGATCATTGGTAAGTGTTGGTAGACTATGTTTATATGATATTTTGAATATGAAATGTTAACATGACTTTATGATAATATGTCTTTCATTATGATCATGATTTAAGTGATGGAATCCTTAACTTGTATATGGTATGTGCATTGAAGATTTTCATATGACTTAGCATGTTTTCTAAAGAGATGATAAATGATCCTTTTTCATGCATGTCCTTAAGTGTTATGTGAATATACCCATACTTAGTACATGTGGCATACTAACCCCATTACTTTATATTACTACAAATGTAGGGTCCGTCCATTGAAGATTAAGAAAGTTGATTGAAGAAGCTTGGACCTCTTTCTCGAAGTTTTGGTAGGTCCTCATGTTCGAGGATGCTATCTTTCATATTCTAGCTTATGAAGACATAGTATTTTTAAGAATACGCTATTTCCATTATGTACTTTGGATTCCTTTTGTCCTAACGCCTATATTGTAACAACCCAAAAATGACTATGCTAAGTAATGCCTAAACGTACCTAGAATGCCTAGATTAGACCGGGTTCACACGGCTTGAGACGCGTGGAACAAGACCTCAGAACCTATGCACCATCCAAGCCAACCAACTTGGTGAGTTAGTTGAACTAGTCAAGGTTGGGTCCATCCATGTAGGGCACCCGAATAGTAAGATTTACCCGGATGAGTCTTAACCGGACTTGAAAGGGGTAATCTTAGGTTGGGAGGGTCTAGGGGTAAAATGGTCTTTTCCAGGCTAAGGTTAGTTTTGTAATTACACAAAATATTTAATAAATTAATTAATTAATATAAAAAGTGGACAATTCGGGTATGGTTAACCCGAATTGACCAGTTTTTGCGAGAAGATCTTCACCCTGGTTCGATCCTTGGAGGAAGCAATTTTTAAGTTGAATTAATTGGTATTTAATTATTTGATTTAAGTGAGGGCATTTTACTCTTGTCACTTAAGCCTTAGAAAAATAATATTTTTATTTAAAATAACAAAGAGTCCTAGTTTGACTAAGTCCTTACCTAAAACTCCTACTCCTAAGCGTACTCTCACGTCTCTCCACTCTCATTATCACGTCTCTCTACTCTCATTATCACATTTTCATCATCAGTAAAAGAACAAAAAAAAATCAAAAGTTCATCACTCTTGAAGAACTTGTATGATAAAACTCAAAAGAAAAACTAAACTAAAAACAAAAAGTGAAAACATTTTTCAAACGGTTTGCGCGTGAGGTTTCATTGGGGAAGCATTGTTCTTCGTGGGAGTTGGCAGCACTTGAGATAAGGTTTGAAAGGTGTTAAACGACAAAAAGTGTATGGGTTTTCTTCCTCTTGGTCCCTTTCCCAAGAGACCCCTAAGATTCACTTGAATTCTAATCCGAAAACTATGAATGTTCCCCTTTGCATGTCCCTGTCACTAGCTCCCATCGATTGTTGTAGGTTGGGTATGTTTGCTGGTAGAATTTAGGAATGTAACGTGGTTTCGTGATAATTATGTTCATGTATGTAGGTTCGGAATTATGTGATGATAAACGGGTGCAATGTGTGTGTGTAGCCGTGTCTCTTGGTCTCGAATTGGAGCATGAAAATGGTATGTTAAATCCTTGTGTTTTTGTATGAAATTACTTGGAAAATGCATGTAATAATGTACGAAATGTCTAGTGAATTGTCATAAAAATCTAACGTACAAAGGATTGAGAAAAATGGACTCGAAACGATGACCTAAGCATTGCTGAATTTTTGGTTTATTTTTAAATTTTTTTTTTAGGAGTGAGGTCATTAGGGATTGAACCCAAGTCCTCACCATATGCAAGCTACTGAAAATTTTATAATAAAAGTGAGTTTAGAGGGAATCGAACTTGGATCTTAACCAAGTAAAAGAACTTAGAAAATAAATTAAAGGAAATGAGGCACATGGGATTCGAACCCGTGTGTCCTTGGCCGAAATTAAGATAAAATGAGGTTGTGGGGATCGATCCCACACCCTCTTTGTCTCAGACAAAAAAGGAGAGGAAAAACAAGGGAAGTGTAGATGTTGGGGATCGACCTCGAGTCCCCCAGTGCCAAAATTTTAAATCAAAATTAATACAAGACTAAGTGTTGCTCAAGGGATTTGAAATCGGGTTCCATTGCCGAACTCTGTATTGATACATAAGTTTTACGTGAATAAATATTTAATGAATGCTGCCCATAGGGATCGAACTCGAGACCTTGGCATACTTACAAGATGCATAAGTGTTGTACTACATAATCTTGGCTAAGTATGAGTCACTTAGACGAATTATGAATGAAGCCTCATGGCTTGTACGCATGGGTTCATAAGTCCAGCGTACGTTTAAAAATAAGTGAACCTAAGATATATGTGACGAAATTATGTGACCCCATGAGGGTTAAGTAAGAGTGTGAAACACACTAAAAGGCCAAGTGCATTGGCATATGACGAAATGAACATTCACGTAAAGGGGTGAGTAATTATGAAGAGCTAATATGTTAAAGTTAATTAATGTGGTGAAAAAATGATAAAAAGCTAATACGAAAGACGAGATGAATCTCAAATGAGCCTAAGTAAATGTTACCAAAAACCGTACTCACCTATGAGAGTGTAAGATTAATAAAGAGACCAGTCTCTAAGAACACTCTAATGACAGTATTGAGATTAATTCACACTTAATACTAATGATGAGATGAGAAATAATCTAATGAGCAATGATGCCCTCATGCTAGAAGCCAGCTTCTATGATGTGTGAGATGAATGTAATGGAATATTATACGGAGCACCGATAGGCTAGCTATGAGTCGTGATTCCTTCTCTCGGGAAGGCAGAGGTTCGTGTAAATCTCATGAGATGAGACTCTCCGTTTAGAAGGTTATGGGTCTCCTTATATCTCCTAGTCTTTGAACCTATGCAGCCAACATAGGGTTCTAGCAGAGTTCAATTCCCTATATACGCTAACATGTTTTGGTTTCACTTTGGCCGGTGATTCCAACTATTTTCGGTGTGGGGTAGAAACTGGATTTCATGGAGCTCACATGATCTATGTCGGTTAAAGTTAATGTTTTCTAAGAAAGAATGAGGCCAGCCTCAAGTAATGCACACAATGAATTGAATGATACCAAAGGTGTTTGGATAGGATAATCAAGAGGTGAACTAGACTCAAGTAATGACGCTAGATCATTCTTGGTTATTGCACAGTGAACCCGATGAAAGTCTAAAACAAAATCCTAGGTATATGAATGAATGAAAATGAAGTACGTATGAATGAATAAAGCAGACACTGTGTTTGCTAAAGAAGGCTCCCAAGTTGAGGTCCCATATGTCGAGCCCTCAGTTGGGAAGTCCTAATGTAAAATCCGTGATTCCAACGTCTCATGGTATAGAATGGATGATATGTGATATATGTGTGTGCTATATGAAATAGGTTATGTGTTGTGTGCAATATGAAAAGAATGATAATGCATGTTACTCTCATAGCATGACTTTCCTAATCTGATTTGGCAAGTCCAACTGACTTGGCTTTCCATAATTCATATTGTTAGGAGAGAGATATTCTAATCATGCATGTCCTTGGTGTGTACTTGCATACACCCATACTTAGTACAAGTGTGTACTAATCCCATACAATCCGTTACTTTCAGGTGCAGGTGCAGGTGGACGCTAAAGCTTACGAGACTACGTTGAAGCTATCCGGACGTGGAGTATTCATCCGGACTTGATAGGCCCTCATGCTTTCGAAGATGCTTATCTCTTATATTCTAGCTTAGACGTAGGCATGAGCTAGTGGAGTATATTCTACTAGCGTTTCTTTCTTACTTATTTTCATACGTTGTATTGGTGCCATTTTGGAAACTTTATAGTAATGTAGTTATGAACTATTTTCTTCATTTGAATATCTCATTATTAGATGGTTGTTGTGAACTGATATGATATAATGCAATTCTTACTATGAAGTCTATGTATACTTCAAAGAAAACAAAAGTTTTAAATTTTCCGCTAAAATTAACCTATACAATGTAATGATGACGTATGTAGGCTTGTCTGCGACCTCTGAGAGGTCAATGACGCCAGTTTCGGCTAGGGTATAGACCCCTGTCGTGACAAAGGTGGTATCAGAGCATTAGGTTTTCCAAGAATAATAAGTTCACATCAACCACATCGAGTAGTTTCTAAGTTATGGTAGTGAAGTGCACCACTATCATGAATTAGAGACAGCATGATGCGTAGGAAAATTTCCCTTCTTCTGATCTTATCGTGCTTCCCTTAATGTCTGATTTCTTGGTGTTATGAGCGTATCTAACATCAATTCTTATTTTTTCCAGGAAATGAACACAAGGGGGAACGCTAGTCGAGGAAGAGTAGGAGCAGCTACTGGGGGCAACCAAGTTCCACCCCAGGCTCCAACTGTAGGAGTGGCCATGCAAGTTAACCCAGCTGGGTTGACTGATGCGGAGGTGCGCATAGCTTTGGGACAGATGGCTCAAGCCATCACTGTGCAGGCTCAGGCTATGATGGCCTAGGACAATAGACAAGAGGTTCAGCGGGAGAACCCACCAGCCCACAACATGGAGAACAGGTTGCGAGATTTTACGAGGATGAATCCTCCAATCTTTACAAAATCTAAGACTGCAGAGGATCCTCAGGAGTTCGTGGAGTAGGTCCAGAATATTCTGGTGGTGATGGGAGCAATGGAGATTGAGAAAGTTGATCTGGCCTCGTACTAGCTGAAGGATGTTGCACAGGATGGGTGCAAGATGTGGCAGGATAGCAGAGCGTTCGGCGGAGGTCCGATCACGTGGGAGCTGTTTAAGATAGCCTTTCTATAGAGGTTCTTCCTTAGAGAGATGAGAGAGGCTAAGGTTGAGGAATTCATCAACCTTAAGCAGGGATCGATGACTGTCAGGGAGTATTCCCTGAAATTCGTAAAATTGTCCAGGTATGCCACTTCCCTTGTGTCGAACAGCAGGGACGAGATGAGCAGGTTTCTTACAGGAATTTCAGAGGACTTGGAGGAGGAGTGTTGGGCTGCGATACTCCATGACATCATGGACTTGTCCAGGCTGATGGTGCATGTCCAGCAGATTGAGGACAGCAGGAAGAAGAGGAGAGTCCGTGAGTTTCGGAGGCCTAACTCTTCTGACTATACACGTTCCAGCAGTGGTAGTGGCAGGAGCACTTTCGTAGTTCGTGATCAGCCCAGATTTAAGAAAGGGCATTAGAGTTCAGGGAATTATAACTCTTAGAGGAGTGCAGCACCAGAGGAGGCAGACCCGATCCCAAGAAGGGCAATGGAGGTTCTGCGCAGCGTCCAAGAAAGGAATGCGGCAAGTGTGGCAGTATTCACAGTGGAGAGTGCAGACTAGGCACAAATTCCTGTTTCGATTGCGGGAAGAGCGAACATATGGTCAGGTACTGTCCACATAATAGGGGTCAGGATGGAGGTAATGCTCAGCCTATGCCTAATCCCTAGAATGCTACTGCAGCCGAGCCTCCTAAGAGGAACATATTCTACGCCTTGAAGTACATGGAGGAGCAGGAGAAGTCTGTTGATGTGGTCACAGGTATGCTTCAAGTTTTCTTAACCTCTGTTTATGCTTTAATTGATCCAGGGTCTGCACTTTCTTTTTTAACTCCCTTGCATGCTCTTACTTTTGAAACACTACCTGAGGTTTTTTATGATCCCATCGTGGTTAGTACTCCCTTAGGAGAAAATGTAAGAGCTGATAGGGTTCATAAAGACTGCCCCATAATAGTATGTGGAAAGACTATGTGTGCAGACCTTGTTGAGTTACCCATGAATGACTTCGATATTATACTTGGTATGGACTGGCTCCATAAATATTATGCGTTCATGGATTGTCGTAGTAGGGTTGTGAGATTCCGTTTCCCTAATGAAAGTAGAGTTGGTCTGGGAGGGGTACAATTCGAGTCTTTCAAGTCCCTTGATTTCGAACCTAAAAGCTAATAAAATGATGTCCAAGGGATTGTTATGCCATCTTGTGAGTGTCAATGATCTAGATCATGACATTCCTTCCATAGACTCTGTGCCTGTAGTGAATGAGTTCCAAGATTTTTGCCCCGATGATTTGCCTCGAGTCCCTCCCCCATGAGAGATTGATTTTGGTATCGACCTAGATCCCGATACTAAACCAATCTCAATTCCTCCCTACAAAATGGCTCCAGCTGAACTCAAGCAGTTGAAGCTGCAGTTAAAAGATCTCACTGATAAGGGCTTCATCCAGCCGAGCATATCCCCTTGGGGAACTCCAGTGCTGTTTGTGAAAAAGAAAGATGGAACCCTTAGGATGTGTATCGATTATCGGCATCTCAACAAAGTCACTATAAAGAACAAGTATCCACTTCCCAGAATAGATGACTTATTCGATCAGCTCCAAGGGTCTAGTTTCTTCTCGAAGATTGATCTTCGTTCCAGGTATCATCAGGTTAGGGTTAGGGATGATGATGTCCCAAAGACAGCCTATCGTACCCGTTATGGTCATTATGAGTTCCTAGTCATATCCTTTGGTCTCACTAATGCACCAACTGCATTTATGGACCTTATGAACCGAGTCTTCCGTGAATACCTTGATTCTTTAGTCATAGTATTCATTGATGACATCCTCATCTACTCTAAGACCAAGGAAGAGCATGAACAACATTTGACACTAACCTTGCACGTAGTTAGACAACATCAGTTGTATGCCAAATTCAGTAAGTGTGAATTCAGGCTTAGATCAGTGACCTTCCTGGGTCATGTTATGTCCGATCAGGGTGTGGAGGTGGAACCCAGGAAGACTGAGGCTGTTAAGAACTGGCCAAGACCTCTTACTCCCACCGATATCCATAGCTTTCTCGGATTGGCTGGTTATTACCGCAGGTTCATGGAGGGTTTTTCTTCAATTGCTACCCCACTGACAGCTTTGATTAAGAAGAAAGCCAAGTTCGAATGGGCGGAGACTTGTGAGAAGAGTTTCCAGGAGCTCAAGGACAGACTCACTTCAGCCCCAGTGCTTACGTTGTCTAAATGTGGTGAGAGTTATACTATTTATTGTGATGCGTCTAGGGTTGGTTTGGGTTTTGTTCTTATGTAGGGTGGTAAGTTGATAGCCTATGCGTCCAGACAGCTCAAGGTTCAAGAGAAGAATTATCCCAGTCATGACCTGGAGTTGGCAGATGTGGTATTTGCATTGAAGCTGTGGAGGCTTTATTTGTACGGGGTGCATGTGGATGTGTCACATCCGGGTTTACCCCTAGACGTAACCGGCGTCGTGGTCCTCTTTGAGGACTAAGACAAGCCTGTTCGCCTCATCATAGAATTTATCGATTAAAATATGAAGGAATTTAAAACTTTTTATCTATAACTACTCGGAGGTTTACATAGACCTCTACATACACATAATCATATTTATATCAAGTATACATAGACTTGTTCATATACGAAGATTACATAGTCTTCTACTTTTATTTCACCCATTTATATAGTAAACAATAATAGTCATAAAAAGTCGTCTCATCTCATAAACCATCTATCAAAGACAATAAATCTTGGGCATAGCCCTACATCAATACAAGAAGCCACATATAGGCTATATACAACATCGTCTCAAACGAGTAATAGAGTCAACATAGAATTTTAGTAACTAAGTAACATAAGAGTAAGATGTCGGTAACGCCCTCGGGAGAATGAGGACCTACCACTTGGACGGTAAGAGATCCAAGTTTTCCTTTCCAGCAATTCGGAGCAAGTTCAACGACCCGAACCTAAAATGTTTGGGAAAAAGGGAAAGAAATGGGGTTAGTACTCCACATGTACTAAGTATGAAACCACATATACAATTACCAATCAAATATACTTACAAAAGGACATTTAATAAAAATCATTATAAAACCTATACACGAGTGAAGCATAGCAAAGCAAAGCATACTAACTATAACCTTCATAAAGTCACAAGTGCAAATATCAAGTAAATTCCCATGACTCTTACTTAATCAAGCAACCTATCAAGACTACAATTAGCAATTAACCTTACCTAACATACTCTCCCATTTCATGAAAACATTCTTGGATTTAGTTCACCTGTGAACTTCTTTCCTCAAAGGCTCCTTCAAAGATTTTCTAAAAGTTGAGCTTTCATATTGTTTCATCCAATTTCGAATTTGATTATATGAATTTAGTTGTTTATGTATTATTTTGAGTTATAATGAATAGATTATCATGTATTGCAACTTGATTATGATGAATTGATTAGTTTGGTCTAGATGTGGGTGATGACCCTAACCTTAACCCTAGTATGAGATTGATATGAATTTGGGTTGGATTGAAGTGATTGGATCTAATTATTGTTTAAATTATCTTAATGATTGTTATTGCATCGATCATGAATCTATTGTGGTGAATTGAAAGTTCTTCATGCCTATTTCTTGAGTATTGAATCTAGGTAAAATAATAGACTTTGATATCATGCTACCAAGCTTTGATTTATTATTGCATTGTGGTATAGTGCTTCTCTTAAATTAATTCTTATGTTGGCTATTGAATTACATTGGGATGATGACCCGAATTGGGTTGATCTATGGGTGATAGTTGTAAGGCCCTTATTGGTGAACTATGGAGAAGTTTTGGTAAGTCTTGATTATCCTAATTCTTACTTCAATGGTGATTAATTGTCATCAAGTATGATGTTGTTCTTGAAAGTGTACCTTGTTGAAGGTGATAGGTTTATATGATGATTGAATTGGATGGTTTTAGGGTTGGTTGTGAAGCGTTGCCTAGGAGTACATATTATAAGGGAGGTTGTTATGTAACAATGTGCCCTATTTGGATGAGATGTGCAAGGGTTTAACTTCACCTATAATGAATGACGAAGGAGAAGGACTAATTTATCAACAATTTTATTGAGCTATGATGATAATATACTAGGGCTAGATCCTACTATCTAAACTAATTGAGAAGATTAATAAGTATTAAAGACTTCTCTAAATGGGGACTTAGCTTAGCACCGAGCGAACTTGACAATGGGAGGGATGACTTATCCATAGAAGGAAAGAATCATCTAAAGTTGCCCATGTTGATGTTAACTCCCTTGTTTATGGGACATGTCATTTAAGGGATTCCCATGAGAGAGGCCCACTTTACCTAATGGTGTGAATAGGGATATCTACCTCTTAGTTTCTTGAACTATGTTGCCACCATAGGATACTAGCTAGTGGATCCACCTAGATAGCTACGTTTATGTTAGGTTCTACTTTGGCCGGTAGACCACCTTCCATCGGTATAAGTTCATGACACCGGATTCCACATTGCTCATGTGGTCTATGTCGGTTAAGGCAAGGTTTCCCTACACCAAAATGAATGAATAAGATATAGAATAATCGACGTAACTTGAAAGGGTTTGGCTATACCTTAGTAGGGGTATGGGACCCTACTTAAGCCTTCCACTAGTTTGCCTGATAGGATCTTTGAGAGGACAATATTATGTATGTAAAGTAGTGATGTAATGTAAATGACTTTGTACATTGAATAACAGGTTTATGAGTATAAGGTGTTGCCTTTTGGTTGAACA
>JAJJBR010001984.1:0-10153 GCA_022817965.1 Solanum lycopersicoides
ATTACCTTGATGATTTGTAATTGTCTTTATTAATGATATCTTGGTATATCAGAAGAGTTAGGATGAGCATATGGTCGCATTTGAGGGTGGTATTACATGTACTTAAGGAACATCAACTCTATGCTAAATTTAGTAAGTCTGAGTTTTGGTTGAGATAGGTTCCATTTTTGGCCATATTATCTTCAAGTGAGGATATAAAGGTCCATCCAACGAAGACATAAGCTGTCAAGAATTGTCCTAGACTCTAACTCCCCACAAAAGAAGTTTTTTGGGTCTATCTAGGTACTATAGAAGGTTTGTTGATGCGTGTGAATCCATTGCCTTCCCTTGACAAACATTGACCCACAAAAAGGTGAGTTTGAGTGGTCGGAAGCTTGTGAAAAAGGCTTCCAATAGTTGAAATATAGGCTTCATTCCGCTTCGGTGTTGACCTTACCGGAGGGCAATAAAGGTTTTTTGTGTATTGTGATGTGATGTACCGTGGTTTCACGGTATTTCTAATACTTTTTCCTTAAGTTTAGTGTGTGTCGAGAGCCTTTTTGTGTTGATTTTGATATAAGTTTTCTTTTTGTTTGCAGAAAATCTGTCCAAGGATGAACGCGGGAGTTTTTGAGAAAGAATTGCAGAAGAGACCACCTACGGAACTATGACGGTCCGTCGCGGCTGTGACGGTCCGTAGGTGGCACCGTAGTGAAGGGAGAAGTTGCTGAAGGAAATTTGGGGAAGTCTGACAAGTGTGGGATTACGGAAGTCCATGACGGACCGTCACAGCTACGACGGTCCGTCCTGCATGTTCGTCGTAATGATCAGAGAGTAATCCCAGTACCCAAAATTCCAAAGTTCAAGTGTTTTGGAACGAAGACCCTCGACGGACCGTCGTGCTTGAAACGGTCCGTCATACCTGTCCGTCGAGGGGAATGAAGAAAGCAACATGAGAAGATGTGAAGTATGGGACGACGGAGGCTATGACGGTCCGTCGTGTCCATGACGGTCCGTCACGTGGTCCGTCGACCCAGACGCGTTTGGACAGATTTTTAGTAAATAGAATCCTTATTTGATTAGGTTTTTGTTTTTATTATAAATAGTTGAAAAAACCTCGTTTTTGAGGTTAGACTTTGGATAATTTTTAGTTTATAGTTCTTCGATTATATTATTAAATTCTCGATTTTGGGAATTAAGATATTTTCCGGGAATTGATTGTTGGTGATTTCGTTGATTAATCAAGTTAAATTCTGGGAAATTATTCGTTTTCATAAAAGTAAGTGCATGAATCTTCCATTAACGATATGAATTGTGTAATTACGAACATGGGTAACTAAACCTCATAGCTAGGGTTGTGGGAACCATGGGTGAATAACAAGGTAGTAATCTAACTTCAATAACAATTCTAGAGTGGTGTCTTGCATGTATTGATAATTCTTTCGTTTAGAATTCTTTTTAACGGTGGCCAACGTTAGAACTCGCCTTAATGCTACTTGCCGGACCAAGGAGGTAGATAATAGGAAAAGAATTATCAACATAGATTTAGTGTATACTATCTAATAGACTAGTATTGGTTGGTACGAGTTAATAGCTTAGTCAAATACCGAATACAATGTTTAATATGAGGTAAAGATAAGGGTTAGTATAGCAACACACGTAGCCGGACCAAGGTGCGGAGTGAAATTCTCTAGATGCCGGACCAAGGATTTAGAGATACATAACTTATCACTTTACATGCAAGATATCAGGATAGAACTGTTAAAGTTAGATTTACCAAGTTAGGAACCTGTGGGGAACACTAAAGCCCTAGTTACTTTTACAATTTGATTAAACTTCGAAAGTTGAATTTGTTAGTTGTTCGATCTTATTTAGTTAATCATTTTCATTAATTTAGAAAAAAACCCCCTTTTTGTCTTTTAGTTTTTTTTGGAAAATAGTTGGCTAAATAATAGTAATAATAAAATAAAGTTAAGTCTGAACTATTTTCCTTGTGGGATCGATCCCAACCTCATTAGTTGGGTTCTTTACTTGATACGACCGCTTTACTTCTTATTTGAGAAGTAAGTTTGAGCGTATCAAATTTTGGCGCCGCTGCCGGGGAAAGTAGCTTTTAGATTAACTTAAATTTATTACTAAAATTTAGTCAATATTTTCCTGATTTTACTTTTTCTGTTGTTTTTGATTTTGCTAGGTTTGACGTCCTTGTATGCCAAATACACGGAGAGGAAGAGAACCCTTGTTTCCCTACGATCACGAGTTAGAGCGTACACTACGCAGAATGAATCGAAACTTGGGTATAAATGATGATGATCCAAACCTGAACATCCCAGCTCCGGTTGATGCTCATGGTCGATTATTACCTGATAATCCTGATCTAGGTGCACAAAGGGGACAAAATCCCGCACCACGTCCTCAAGAATACTACAGAGGTTATGACAATATTGCAGATTCTGATGGGCCACTTGTCTTGCCCCCTCTACCAGAAGGTCACACCTTTGTAGTCACTAGTAGTCTAATGCAAATGCTCACGGCTAGAGGTTTGTTTTCCGGACTACCGTCTGAGGATCCACATGCCCATATAGCTAAGGTGAGGGCAGTGTGTAAAAGCTGTGTAGGGAGGCCTGATTTGAATTTGGATGTAATAGGGCTAAGGGTATTTCCTCTCTCACTGACGGGAGAGGCTGCCATTTGGTTCACTGAGCTCCCTTATAACTCAATTTTCACTTGGAACCAACTGAGGGACGTTTTCTTAGCACGTTACTACCCGGTCTCCAAGAAACTAAATCACAAAGACAGAGTAAACAACTTTGTGGCACTACCAGGAGAGTCAGTTAGTAGTCCTTGGGATAGGTTCACTTCATTTCTGAGAAGTGTCCCAATCACCGCATAGATGATGAGTCACTAAAGAATACTTCTACCGGGGACAGGATGATAATAATAAAGCGGTATTGGATACTATAGCAGGTGGTTCTTATGGGGAGTGTCCTTATGCTGAAATTGCCGAAAAATTAGAGAAAATCTCCCGGAATAATAAAGCATGGAGTACTAGGAAGACAGATACTGGGAGAAATACTTTTGCAGTGCAATCCACACACAACCCAGCCACAGATGAGATTCGTGAAGAGATGGCACAGATGAGAACTGAGCTTGGGTTAGTGTTAAAACATGTCACTGGGGTGCAGAAAAGATAAACGCAGTGAACTACTTGTCTAAACCACCACCACCAACTGATGAATATTATTATGAGGAAGATTCTTATGCAGTAAATGATCAGACGGGGGTTTCCGACCGAACGCCCAAGGCTCCAATCAGGAGAATTGGCGCCAAGGTCAAGGAAATCAAGGTCGGAACTATGGTAACTACAACCGCGAGGGTAATTATGTTCGTGATGGAAATTACAACCGCGACAACAACTTCAACAGGGGTAACTATGGTAACAGAAATGAGAGGAGTGGGCCCTATGTTCCTCCTCAAAATCGTGAAGTTGCTCCTAGGGATGGTGGAGGTAGTATGGCGCGAGTTGAGGATATGTTGCACAAGATGATGAGGAGGTTCGATGCTAGTGATGAGCACACCAAAGAGTTAAGGAGTGATGTAGCAGGTATTGGACAGAAAGTTGATACACATGCCATATCAATCAAGCAGCTTGAATTGCAAATGGCTCAATTATCTGCAACTGTGAACACACGGCAACCAGGCACTCTTCCTAGCAACACTGTCCAAAATCCGAAAAATGATGGACACTGTATGGCAATTACTACTCGTGGTGGTAAACAAACTATTGACCCACCTATGCCGTCTATTGTGGAAAAGGTGCTGAAAGATAATGATGAAGTAGAAGATAACACTGATAAAGATGCTGAAGTGCCTAAAAAGGTAACTCCCATGCCTAGACCTCCACCCCCCTTTCCTCAAAGATTAGTGAAAAAGACCGAGGATGGCAAATATCGGCGTTTTATAACAATGTTGAAGCAACTTTCTATCAATGTCCCTTTGGTAGAAGCTCTTGAACAAATGCCCGGTTATGCCAAGTTTATGAAAGATTTGGTTACAAAGAAAAGATCGGTCAATTTTGAGGATGATGACAGAATGCAGCATTGTAGTGCTATTGCTACAAGGTCTTTGGTGCAAAAGAAAGAAGATCCGGGTGCATTTACTATTCCTTGTACAATCGGGTTATTACATTTTGCGAAAGCATTATGTGATCTGGGGGCAAGCATAAATCTCATGCCCCTCTCGATTTACAAGAAGTTGGGTTTGGGTGACCCAAAGCCCACTGCGATGCGGCTACTGATGGCCGATCGAACAGTAAAAAGGCCTATAGGGATACTCCATGATGTGTAGTAAAAGTGGAGTCGTTCATATTTCCAGCAGATTTTGTCATTCTTGATTGTGAAGTCGATTTTGAGGTGCCTATTATTCTTGGGAGGCCATTCCTTGCTACGGGTAGAGCTTTAGTTGATATGGAAAAAGGGCAGATGAAATTTCGGTTGAACAATGAAGAAGTGACTTTCAACATTTGTAGGTCCATGCGGCAGAGTGGTGAGCTCCAATCGGTATCTGCCATATCCTACAAAGTTGGTGAATCACCCAAGACACAAATAGAAGAACGTCTAGGTGTAGAAGCACTGGCAGCAGTGATAATGAATTTTGATAATGAAGGCATTGAAGAATATGTGTCATTAGTCGCTGCTCTTGATCGTGGTAATGTTCGGTTTAAACCGAAGAAATATGAGCTAGACATGAAGAATCGCGAGTCTCCACCCGCTAAACCATCCATAGAGGAGGCTCCAAAGCTAGAACTAAAAGCTCTCCCACCTCATCTAAGGTATGAATTCTTAGGAAACGGTGACACATTACCGGTAATCATTGCATCAGATCTAAATGAACAACAAGTTGAGAGTTTGGTCAAAGTGCTAAAAAGGTTCAAAAGAGCTATTGGGTGGACCATTGCGGACATTATTGGGATCCCTCCTGGTATTTGTTCTCATAAAATCCAACTCATGCCCGATCATAAGCCAAGTATTGAGCACCAGAGACGCTTAAATCCACCTATGCAAGAGGTCGTGAAGAAGGAAATCATAAAGTGGTTGGATGCAGGAGTAATTTATCCAATCGCCGATAGTAGTTGGGTATGCCCTGTTCAGTGTGTACCTAAGAAAGGGGGAATGACTGTGGTCCCCAATGAAAAAAATGAACTTGTTCCAATGAGGCCGGTGACTGGATGGAGGGTGTGTATGGATTACCGGAAATTAAATGCATGGACCGAAAAGGACCATTTTCCCATGCCCTTCATGGATCAGATGTTGGATAGACTCGCCGGAAAAGGGTGGTACTGTTTTCTTGATGGTTATTCAGGGTATAATCAGATCTCTATTGCACCAGAAGATCAAGAGAAGACCACTTTTACTTGTCCATATGGGACCTTTGCGTTCAAGAGAATGCCGTTTGGGTTGTGCAATGCACCCGCCACATTTCAGAGATGTATGATGTCTATATTCTCCGACATGGTGGAAGATACTATTGAGGTCTTTATGGATGATTTTTCAGTGGTTGGTGAATCTTTCGAGCAATGTTTGAGCCATTTGTCTGAGGTTCTTAAGAGATGTGAAGATTGCAATTTAGTTCTCAATTGGGAAAAATGCCACTTCATGGTCAAAGAAGGTATTGTTTTGGGCCATCGTATTTCAGAAAAGGGCATAGAAGTTGATCGAGCCAAAGTCGAGGTGATAGAGAAACTTCCTCCACCTATCTCTGTAAAAGGTGTGAGAAGCTTTCTTGGGCATGCAGGTTTTTACAGGAGATTCATCAAAGATTTCTCGAAAATTGCACATCCATTGTGCAAACTGTTGGAGAAAGATTGTAAATTTTCTTTTGATGAATCCTGTCTGAAAGCATTCGGCGATCTCAAAGAAAAACTGGTATCTGCACCTATCATTATTTCTCCGGATTGGAACAGTCCATTTGAGGTAATGTGTGATGCGAGTGGGGTTGCCCTTGGTGTGGTATTGGGACAAAGAAGGGACAAAATCCTTCATCCCATTTACTATGCTAGTAAAGCCCTCAATGAAGCTCAGAAGAACTATACAGTCACTGAACAAGAGCT
Organism: Solanum lycopersicoides; assembly: GCA_022817965.1. Classification (NCBI taxonomy): domain Eukaryota; kingdom Viridiplantae; phylum Streptophyta; class Magnoliopsida; order Solanales; family Solanaceae; genus Solanum; species Solanum lycopersicoides. Next base: position 6,089 of record JAJJBR010001984.1, read on the forward strand.
CCTTGCCGTAGTATTTGCTTTTGAAAAATTTCGCTCCTATTTGCTAGGTACTAGAGTCATAGTGCATACTGACCATTCAGCCCTGAGATATTTGATGGCGAAGAAGGACGCGAAACCAAGGTTAATTCGTTGGGTATTACTACTGCAAGAATTTGACTTTGAGGTAAGGGATAGAAAAGGGACCGAAAATCAAGTTGCTGATCACTTGTCCCGTTTAGAAGATGAAGCTATGAGAGAGTTGGGGGATAAGACTGATATTGATGACACGTTCCCCGATGAGCATGTATTGGCTGCCTCACAAGACCTGATTCCGTGGTTTGCAGATTTTGCGAACTACCTAGCTAGTGATCTTGTTCCATCGGACTTGTCTTTTCATCAAAGGAAAAAGTTCATGTACGATGTGAAGAAATTCTTTTGGGATGAACCATACTTATACAGGAGTTGTGCTGACGGGCTTATTCGGCGTTGTGTGCCAGAAGTCGAGATGTTGAGTATTTTAGAGGCATGCCATTCCTCACCCTTTGGTGGACATCATAGTGGTGTCCGGACTGCTCACAAGATCTTACAAAGTGGTTACTATTGGCCAACTATTCATCAAGATGCTCATGAGTTCGCCAAAGCATGTGATAGATGTCAAAGAGATGGCGGCATTTCAAGAAAGCAAGAGCTCCCTCTAAACCCCATTCTTGTAATTGAGTTATTTGATGTTTGGGGTATTGACTTTATGGGTCCGTTTGTGAGTTCTCATGGAATGAAGTATATTTTAGTAGCAGTTGATTATGTATCCAAGTGGGTGGAAGCTATCGCCCTCGCAAACAATGAAGGGAAGAGTGTCACTGCATTCTTGAAAAAGAATATATTTTCTCGATTTGGTACCCCACGGGCAATTATTAGTGATGGGGGATCCCACTTTTGCAACAAATTGTTCAAGGGATTATTGGAGAAATATGGGGTTCGCCATAATGTGGCCACTCCTTACCATCCTCAAACTAGTGGGCAAGTTGAAGTATCAAATAGGGAAATCAAACAGATTTTGTCGAAAACAGTGAACGCTAGTAGAACAGATTGGTCAAGGAGGCTTGATAATGCTCTTTGGGCTTACCGGACAGCGTATAAGACTCCCATAGGTATGTCCCCATACCAACTAGTATATGGGAAAGCATGTCATCTTCCGGTTGAATTAGAGCATAAAGCCATGTGGGCTATGAAGAAGCTAAAAATGGACTGGAACGAAGCTGCAGAACAACGATTAAATGGGTTAAATGAACTCGATGAATTTCGCCTTAAGGCTTATGAAAGCTCAGCCCTCTACAAAGAGAAGATGAAGAAGTACCATGACCTAAAAATCGAGAAACGAGAGTTTATGATTGGGGATTCGGTGCTTTTATTCAACTCTAGATTGCGCTTGTTTCCGGGCAAGCTCAAGTCTAAATGGACTGGACCTTACTTGATCACCCAATTATTCCCTCATGGAGCGGTTGAGTTGGAGAACCAGGAAGGTGTGCGGTTTAAGGTGAACGGACAACGTCTCAAAATCTATATTGGTCATGCGGAATCGGCGAATGAGGTGGTTGAGGCATATCATCTTGATGAAGTCTGAGTAATCAAGTGGCCTCAGTCGTGCCGCGACGTTAAATCAGGCGCTGGTTGGGAGGCAACCCAATAGTTATCATCTAATCACGTTTATAGTTTTTTTCTTTCTAGTAACGGTAGCATTTTCTATTAATGGGTTGTAAATTTTCAGGTAGCACATCTACAGGAAGTTCTGCAGACAAGTTACTCTACATCAGTCACTGACGGATACATCGACGGACCGTCACGCCTGTGACGGACCGTCGCATGACTCCGTCGTGCCAGGTACGCTCTCTTGTATTTTTGAAGAATTAGGGCACAGGCGACGACCGTGTGACGGACCGTCACAACTGCGACGGACCGTCATCGGGGTTTCGTCACGCCATTACCCGGCTACCCGACCCGACCCGGCTAAAGAATTTTAAAAGTTTAAAACGTTTTAAACCCCCCCACCCCTTCATTACCAGTTTCATTCAATCTTCCCTCCATTTTCTCCCCTTCCAACTTCACTCTCTTCCCAAATTCCCCATCTTCTCCCATTTTTCATCCCAAATTTTCCCTCTTGGTCGGAATCTGCTGCAGTGAGTCTTAGTCTTCTAACTTGAGTGCCATCAATTGTGCATTGTTGTCTCCTCTTCCAAGGTATGTGTTCCTGAAACTCTACCCTTTACTATTTTTGTTTGTTTTACTGTTTTTCCTTATTAATTGCATATGGGTTTCTGTTTTTGCCTAGATATTATCTAACTTAGGTCTTTAATTCCACAAAATGCCTGGACAATACTAGAGAAATTAGGGCTTTAAACTTGCCAATTTGATAGGGCTTTAAACTTGTCCATTAGGGTTCTAATCTGTATTAGAACATTGTTGGGTTGTTGTTTCGACTCACATGGGGTAAATTTGGCACCCCTCAGTTCTGTCTCTGCTTGACAGCACGACAACCCGATGACGGACCGTCATACCCACGACGGTCCGTCCTGCACAACCGTCGTGACGGTCAGAGACCCCTGTCCTAAGGGTCTCAACACTTTTTCTAAGTGTCCACTGACGGACACATGTGACGGACCGTCATACCCACGACGGTCCGTCCTGCACAACCGCCGTGACGGTCAGAGACCCCTGTCCTAAGGGTCTCAACCCTTTTTCTAAGTGTCCACTGACGGACACATGTGACGGACCGTCATACCCACGACGGTCCGTCCTGCACAACCGTCGTGACGGTCAGAGACCCCTGTCCTAAGGGTCTCAACACTTTTTCTAAGTGTCCACTGACGGACACATGTGACGGACCGTCATACCCACGACGGTCCGTCCTGCACAACCGTCGTGACGGTCAGAGACCCCTGTCCTAAGGGTCTCAACACTTTTTCTAAGTGTCCACTGACGGACACGTGTGACGGACCGTCATACCCACGAAGGTCCGTCCTGCACAACCGTCGTATCGGTCAGAGACCCCTGTCCTAAGGGTCTCAACACTTTTTCTAAGTGTCCACTGACGGACACATGTGACGGACCGTCATACCCACGACGGTCCGTCCTGCATAACCGTCGTATCGGTCTGAGACTTTCCTTCTGATACTTTATGTTGCCAAGTATTACATGACGGACTGCATGACGGTCCGTCATACGCACGACGGGCCGTCACCAGGTCCGTCGTGCCTTACTGCTACTTCAGAGCTGTTATCACTGGTTTGAGTTTCTGTGTATTATTGTCTCAATTTTATTTTTTTTTGTGTCATGTTTAATCCTTCAAGTACTAATGATGATTCATTACAGGTACTACCTATCATGGCACCTAAACAAGATCGCGTTTACGCACGTGGGCGTTCTAAATCTGTCGCCCCGTCTGCCCGATTGGTGATAGGCTCTGATGATGAGCATGATCCAGAATACGTGCCCCCAGGCACTGCTACTCCAGCACGAGCTCCACGTGTACCGCGAGTCACGCCCCAGAAGGTGGCGCCCGGCGTAGTCACTGCCTCCCAGTCTGATGAGGAGCGCACACTGACCGGCACTCCTTCTGGGTCAGCTGCCCAAGACGAAGGAGCATCTGGCTCCTTAGGAGTTTCGTGGTCAGAGGAAGCCTCTGGGTCTGCAGAAGCCTCTGCCCCTGCCACAGCTACACAGTCTGCTTCGGATGATGAGGCTGACAGCACTGACTCCACCCCTGGCTCACCAACAGGAGTCCCTGCCCCGGTTGCCGATCAGCCCAACCGGTGGTGTGTTGACGGCAATACAAAGTATACTTAGACGCCAAGGTTCTCAATGACAAAGGCGTCATGACACGGACTCTTACACTGGAGAGGCGGGTCCTCACGGGAAGTCTCCCCACCATGCCAGATATTCACACCTCTTCACAGACACACGCTGAGTGGACGCTCGTTTTTGGGTCGCTACAGTGAGGAGCTAGTCCGCGAGTTCTTATGCCTCTTATGTGGCTACTCTTCGCTCACAGATCGATAGGCGGTCTGCCCCCGCCAAACAGGCCCCACTTGA
>JAJJBR010001985.1:0-38511 GCA_022817965.1 Solanum lycopersicoides
CCACAAATGTACAATCCTCATCATCTCAACAAAAAGCTTGGTGACGTTTCTCATCTTCGAGGACGTGCTATTGTTATTTCTTTATTTTAATCTTTCAGTTTTAGACAATTATGTTAGTTGAGGGCTTGTTCCAGCAACTCATCTTAGTAGAGGCTTTCAGATAGTCATACAATGGTTTTAGCTTTATGGTTTGTTCAAACAAATTCCATTTTGACTATTCAGTTGTTTTGGATTTATCTCAATTTAGCTTCCACATCAGTTATCTTCAATTTTTGTTTATATGAATGTTAGTGTCATACCAGCCCATGGATTAGAATGGGGCGCTAAGCACACATGTTTTTTTGTCTGCAGTAGTAAATAGTACGTTTGAGAGTTTCTATCTAATTATCTAAGGGAATCGAGTGAATGACCTTAATGATTATTTTAGAAGTAGCACTTTACTAGCCTGATGACTCAAAGCAAGGTCAAAAATTATCCCTTCTTTTTAAAACTCATTAATTAACGACTCAACAAGCAAGGGCACATTGCATGACAGTAGGCTAGTATCCAGTTAAAGGAAGTGAAACTAAGACGGGAAACTTCCCATTTATTTCACTTTTAAGTAAGACCTTGTCCTCTTCCCTTTCGACATCAAGATAACTAATAAAGGTGGTGCTTTTAACATTTTAGCCCAGCTACGGATCTAGATGTACACAGCCATGTCGAGATTACTCTTTCATGCAATAGAGCAGTGTTCATCTAACTAAAATGAGATTTCCTGTCTTACAACGTCATTTTTCATAGTAGTAAGGTTTTGTCCCACATAAGTTACTGTATAACTCGAACACCTCGGGCAGTGTGTACACAAAGATATTGACCATCTGGAGTGCTGGTGTTGAGTAAAGTTGGAGTCTATATCATACTTATTTGATTTATGGCTCATGAACATGCATTTCATCTGAATGTTGTACCTGTTCAGACTTTATTTGTTGTATTTTAACTCATGAGTTTGCAATTTGTATGCTTTTGAGTTTGCCTAACGAGCTGGGATTACGTGCCATCGCAACTTGGGCACATTGGATCATGATAGACTTCATCCAGATTGGTGCTACGCAACTTGAATATGATTAAACACCTAGGAGGCTAGGAATGATAAAGAGATATCCCGGGATCATATGTTTTGACAGGGTTCAGGGCAGCGGAGCTGATAAATAGACTGATACATTGCAAATTGAAGGTTGATTTTTCATATGATCGTTCAACTAGTAGTCATTATCTCAAAAGATCACTTTTTTTCAATAAGAAAGGTGGCTTTCTGGGATAATAACTAATGGAAGATAGTTCAGCATATATGAATGGCTATTGCGTGCAGAGAATGCTTATTATGGATTTGGTTCTCACAAGTAATATACCCAATTGTCTAACTAGGATCAAAAAGCGCAAATTCATCAAAATTTTGTGTGATTCTACAAGACGAGCTCAATCTTTGTTACAGTTCACAGAAGTTACTCTATTCTAAATCCTAGTTCACGCCTATATAAGGGTAACATATTCCCATGAAGAGGTATGTCAAATATGTCATAAACTCCTGGAATATTCACAAAGAGATCAAGACATCAAATACTGCCTTACTATCAAATATATCTCAAAGAGGTCCAAATTATCCCATATTCGAGAAATACGCTACTAACCACCCTCAAATCACATATTTAATTCAGAGAGAAAAATCAAGACAGGAGCAAACTTATACTCGCAAATACCAATAAAAAAAACTCTGTTTTATCATATTTTATTGGCATAATACATAGATTGTACCCTAAACTTGGCTTCAAATTTTAACTTTGACCCTTCAACTTTCATAGTGCACAAACATATATTTTAACTATCCTACCTTTAAATAAATAAACACGCCATTTTTGGAGCCAAAGAGAGTGAAATGCAAACGCTCCCACGTGTATTATTGAGCCACTCAATGACTGCCAACTAATTAATATTTTACACGTCCATTTTAGAATTTAAAAAAAAATTAAAATGAGATTTTGATTTGGAAATATAAAAATATATATAAAAGAAATTCATTAAGGGTAGAGTTGTCATTCCAGCATTTTTTAACAGTTGTAGGCCTCAAAAATTACTCCTCCTAACTCGCTCAAAATACGTGCACATCACGCGTTTTGCCAGATAGGACTCGCGTGTTTATTTATTAAAAGGTTGGATAGTTAAAGTGTCTGTTTGTACACTATAAAAGTTGGAGATCAAAGTTAAAATTTGAAGCCACGTTTAGGATCTAATATATGTATTATGCCTATTTTATCTGTGCTTGAAGTTTATTTTCCGTCACTCTAAGATTTGTTGTTAACACTTAACCTCTTCAACTACAAGGGGATTTCATTTACTTATGGGATAGCCAGAAACATTCTTTGTAATGTAATTCAATAAACAAATTGCAAATCCTGTTTCATGGAACAAGACTCTTATCATTGCAGCCTTAGAACAATTCTAAATGTCCAACACCTGAAATGAATCGGCCACCACTTTAAGTTTGTTGCGGAATTTTCTCCATCGCCTTTCATTTGCTCCCACGATTAGTGTGTAGTATCTCCCTGTACGAAATGTCTTAATACGAATGCAGAAAAATGTGATGTACAGATAAAGGAGACGAACCAGATCACTTACCATTTGCAATTGCTATGGTAGCAAATGCTGCCCGCGAAAAATTTGGAGATGTCAATACATATTCAAAGGTGAAATAGTTTTTCCCATCCGTAGTTCTCTACATAATTTTGAAAAAACATAACATGACTAATTGAAAAAGAGCTACGTATATGAACAATCGAGAGCACGAGAGAGGATCATACCTCCTTCATTTCCATTATATTTGCCACCTGATTCGGTGCAGAGTAAACGTGTTTTACCAGATCGGGCACAACCTTTAGGAAAGTAGAAAATAAGTTGGTATGACGAAGAAAATACATGTCTTTTCTCCTCCTCGATAGCTAAAAAAAAAACGTCTACATAGATGAATAGTACCGCGATTTACCTCTTGCATTGGTCCCAAATCATGGATATCTGTTTTATCAGTTGGTATAAAACTAAGTCTTACATTTTGCAGTTGTAGATATCTATCTTTAAATGCAGAATCATGACCTCTGAAATCGAATTCCTGTACATACTTCCAAAGTCAAATAAGAGTTTACTAATTTCAAAAAATTCAATTCTTGAAAAAACGCGACATACCCTCCAATCTGATGGATAATAATACGAATAGCCATCTCGTTTGTCAACAAAGATTTCATAGTTCTCCGGTACTCCTGCATTCACGCCATTTAATTATAAAAAGTAAGAAGATTAGAGAATAAAAATTATAGTAACTGAGTACCTTGAGCTAGAAGGGGAGTCGCGGGTAATAATAAACCCAACGAAAGAGCCCCTGCTCCTAATAGAAATGACCTTTTCATCAAACATCCTGAAACAGAGATACTAGTAGAATTTTACCACGAAGAAAATGGCGTAAATGCAAACATGACTTCTTAATTGATCGATATGAAATTTTCTTACTCTGTTGATTAGGGGACGTGTTTTCTGATACCGAACATGTGATAATGTTATGTAATCCATGCCTATTCAAATTTTTGGCTGCTGGTGATGGAAGCCCAAGACTCAATGAGAGTGAAGTAGCTGCCATTTTTGTGGACAAAAATCACTATATTTTTGCTTAACATGTTTATTATTTCTCCTAATGCAATCACTTTTTTTTCTATCATTTTTTCTTGCTCAATAGGATAAGATGCAAATTAAATGAGAGGATGACCTTTCCTGCCAAGTTTCAAATGGGCTTTTATGTCTCTTTCAAAAACAACTAAATGGGCTGTGCTTCATATGTGGGTTTAAAATTTGGCTATATCTTGAATTGAGGGGTGCCCACATTGATAATTTTTACTAGTTGTTCTTGCAAAATTTTCACAAGTTTACCATGTCATAAAATGTGACAAAAGCACAAACTTGAATCCTCGATGAATGAGGCGGACCTAATGTATTGGTATCGGGTTTATCTGAACTCAGTACTTTCAACGCGAAATTAGAAATTGATTAAAATTGCAATACATAGTAGATATGAACCTATAACTTAAAAATATAATGGGTTGATCAATGCTAAAAACCTTAACAATTGACCTCGAAGAATTTAAGATAATGATACCTTAACAACTTGACCATATGAAATGTGATATCAAATGCACCCATGTTGATGTGGAAAAACCAAGCACAGGTTCTTTCAATCACAGTATAGCACAAGCTTATTTGAAAGGAAATCCAATTGGTGTTGCATCAATGATCAATTTACATCCTAGCGTGGAGGTATTATATTCATCAACTGTGTAAATGCAACGCCAAATATAATTGAAGAATGACCAAAGGGTACCAGGGGTGGAGTATGCCATGTTAATGTGCCTTGGATGATCCACATCTCAGGATCAAGCACCGATGATCATATTGAACTAGAATGGACCACACGAACAGAGGTAATCTATGAATAGTCATTCCAGGCGGGATCCTGATGCATATAGATACAAATGGTCCAATGGGAGCCGACTCTATTAGCTGTCTTCAGTAAGTTGCAGTATCCCCTAAATTAGCCAGCTTCTGCATTTAGAGTCTGCAAAAACAAATAGCAGCTATGAAGCATGCATAAGAAGAGAGGAGGCAAATAATTTACCTTAAATGAGTTGTTTTTATATAGTGAAGAATCAAGCAGGTATAAAGATTATCGCGATAATATCTCAATGGTCACTCAACTATGGACCGTTTTTCACAAAAAGTCACTTAACTTTAATTTTAACTCAAAAAGAGCTCATACTTGAGTGATATTTGAATTAAAAATCAAAATTGAGTGACTTTTTGTGAAAAGAATTCATAGTTGAGTGATATTATCTCGCCAGCTTCACTTCCCCAACTGAAAGATACAGAAGCCTACATCATGAGCTCACAGTTAATGGTAATTTTAATTTGGAAGCATGAATTTTTGGTACTATAGTCTTGGAAAAAATCAAAAACACTTTATTTTTTGGAGAAGCTACTTTGTTTAATCAACTTAAAAGTTGAAAAAAAATTCTACTAGTATTTAAAAGGCATAATACATAAATATTCCCTTTAATTTGATCTCATTTTACGTTTATATCCTTCAACTTTGAGTATGCACAAGTAAGCACTTAAGCTTGTATAAAGTTGAACAATTAGACACATGAGTCCTACATGACATAATACACGTAGGACACCACATAGAATAAAAAATGTCATGTAGGATATGTGTGTTTATTTATTCAACTTTATACAAATTTAAATGTCTACTTGTGCACTCCGAAAATTGAAAGATATAAATGTAATTTGAAATCAAGTTAAAGGACATATTTATATATTATGTCTATTTAAAAACACTTGTTTCTACACACAAAAGAAAATAGTCAAACACTTCACTCTTTAAAATAAATACATTTTTTTTAAAATAAGGAAAAAATTGGAGAAGCTTGGTCAAACATGCGTTAAGCACAATATTTAACTAAAAGAAGAGAAAATAAACAAACATATGTTAGATTGGTAGAGACATGTTCACTGTTTGTGCTTCTCAAGTACATTAATGTTAGGATCGAATCTACACACACACTTTTCGGATGAAGAACACAAGAATTTTGAGAGAAGAAAGATGAGAGATCTAGAGAGAGAAAGAGAGAAACTTCTTTCGTGGTAACAACCCGTGAGTCAACTTCCACGGCGGTACGATATATATATTAATAAATCAGAGTATTTTCGTTACAGAGAATAAATGGAGAATAAATAGTACAGAGAATATATATAAACATTAATATATATGACAGTACATCAAATATTAATCAGGCTCCACAACCTAACAATTAATACATATTTTATGTTTCTGCTAACAAATGGAGGTGTATTGTGTTGTTGGGCACTTATAGATGTTAAAAGTATATTTTCTTAAGGTTTTCTCAACTTCACCTTTTTATTTATTTATAGGAACATATAGAAAACAAAGATGACAAAAACACATCTGATGACATATCGAACAAGAAAGTCATTTGTTTAGCAAAGATTTCAATACAAATGGTCAAAGATAGATTATGCTCATCCAATCTTGGTGAAAGGTTAATGAAATCAAAAGCTATGAATAGTCTCGAAATGATTCATCTTTGTTGCGAGGAAATAAAAACTTATTTTCGTTAAGAAAAAGCTCTTAGGTACAGAGTACCTGATAAAGTTTTTCTCATATACAACCATGATGGTCAGAAATCTATTGTTGCTCCACTGAAAAGTTATAGAGACAAACCATCAAAAAGATTTGTCATCATCATATTCTTAAGAGAAATAGACCACCTCATTTAACTATACTTTATTTGGTAAGAGATGCAACTGTTGAATAGAGTTTGAATAGATATTTGAATCAGAGTTGGCATTTGTGATTTGATAAGAGGCTCACAGTTCATTATTGAGAATATTTCTAATTCGCAAATTTAAAAAGTTGCAAGTGTAGTGTTGGACCGTTTGCACTATGAAAACGATCAATATATAAAAGATGAGAAGCGATGGCTTCCGTGGACCTATTTATATGCGAACTAGGTATTCTTCCCTTAATTCATGATTTACATATAAATAGGTCCACGTTACTTCTCAAATTTTACTTACGGATCATTTTCATAGTGTAAATAGTCCCACACTCCTCTTGTAACTTTGTTAATTTGTGAATCAGAGTTGTCATCAACAATGAACTACGAGACACTTATCAAAACACAAACATCAACTCTAATCCAAATCTCTAGGCTATCTGATAGTCGCATCTCTTTCCATACAAAGGATGGTAAAATGAGGCGGTTTATTGCACTTAAGAGTATGGTGTTGATGAATCTTTTTTCCTCCGAACCTTTTCAGTGGAGCCACAATAGATTCATGACCATCAATGATTGTATATGAGAAAGCCCTGCCAAATACTTCGTACCTTAGAGCTTCTTCTCTATAGAAATAAGTTCTTATTTCCTCACAACAAGGACAAATTGTTTCAAAGACTTTTTAATATAGCTCTTGATTCCTTAACCTTTCACCAAGATTGTATATGCATGATCTACCTTTGACCATTTGTATCAAAATCTTTATTGTATGAATGACGATATTGTCTGATAGGTCTTCATATGTGTTTTTTTCATCTTTATTATCTATATGTTTTGATAAATAAATAAAAGTAAAGTTGAAAATCACCTTTAAAATGTACTTTTAATATCTATGAATGTCCTACTACATTATTTACCTTCATTTATTATCAGAAGAATAAAATCTATATGTACTAATGTACTTTAGAAGCACAAGTAGTGAACAAGTCTTTGCTAGTGTAGAAATTATTTGTAATCTTACGAAAAATAATTCACCACCAACACTTATCCAGAATTCTCAAAACTTAAGTCGTGTCAAAATACAATATATATGCTTTAAAACTTTCACCCAATATAGGTATTTTTTCAGGATTTTAACAAGTTCTTCTAATATGAAACTAAAAGTCAGAAACTAACAAAGATCTACAAAAGAAAATTCAGCATACTATAATATAAAAACATTATAAAAAGGAGAATTTCTCTTGATGTCCTTTTCCATCAATAGAAGGAGAAAAGACTATATAAATGAGAATCATCTCATTTGCCATGGGCTAGCAAGTTCCAATGGATATATTAAAATTAATTAAATGACAATAAGAAGAAGTAAATGTTAAATCTGATTAATTATCAAGGAAGATTCAGAAGAATTAACTTGCACGAATATTAATATTACGTATCACTTCAGATAATGTCAATAATATTTCATGTATGAATTTAAGAAAACTTTTTTATTATAAGAACTTGAGTACTTCTAGAATTAGCAACATATATATATATATATATCTTCTACTCCAATTTGGGTGATTAATTAGCACAAGTATGCCCAACAATACCAAAGTCTAACACCAATTCCCTCATTTTTACATATTAGCCATAAAATTTACTTAAAAAATAATAATTTATATCATCCGCTAATCCAATTTTTTTTCTTACGAAAATTATTATTTCTCTGAATCTTCTCTAACATTGAGATTTATGTTTCTCAATTGGCCACACACAAATATATTGAAATACAACTATATAGCAATCCACATACCTTATTAGCTTGAGCACGAAAATTCAGATATCCTCCGCAAAATTATATTGACTTACATAATAATCTATTTTAACTTCATCAACTTTTGTAATTTCCCAAGATGACAAGACCATATTTATCCATATATCTCAGAATTGAACCAGCTCTATTAGTATAAAATCAAGAGTCAGGAACTAACTAAAATTTACTAGAATATATTAAAACATTATAGAAGGGGGAATTTCTCTTCTATCTCTTTTTCTTTATGTGTAAAAGAAGGAGAAAGGACTTTATATAGACTAGCAAGTTCCATTGGATATATTCAAATTAATGACAATATATTGAAAAGTAAATGTTAAATCTCATTAATTAGAGGTGAAGACTAATCACCTAATTAATTCCTTTGCACTTCTCTTTTTTTTTTTTTTTTTTTTTCATTTTCTTGCAATTTTTTTGGGATTAATTTTTTGGTACAAATGGATTATCTATTAAAGGCCAATTAAATGTAGAAATCAAATGCATTAAAATTAAAACCTAATTAAATGTACGTAGACATCAAATGCATAAAATTCAATTAAATCTGAATCAATCTAGGTAGTAGCATCCCCTTTGTGCTAAATTAAATCTTTTTCTGTTCTTTTGGCCAGAACGGTATATTACCTATGTTATTTTATCTTTTTAAATATTTTTATTCTTGAACCAAAAAATGTAAATAGATCAGTTTATTTTAAAATAAAAAAATATTATAATTTTTAAAATTTCTGGCTAAATTTTCTGGCCAATTAGCATTAATCATCTTTTTATAATAAAATTCAATCAACTACAATAAAGGAAAACATTTAATACTCATTTAATTATAATTACTCAATATACATTTTCTTTCTTTTGACATTCTCCTTTTTTCCATTTCATAGCTTCCTTCTCAATTCTTCTTATTTTGCTTCTTCTTATCGTTGATGTTTTTGCCCCAATTACTAACTTTATATATAGATTTTGATGCCTAATTTTTATTTGTTAGGAAGTTGGAGAGAGCCACATATAGACTATCTTATTTGTGAAAAGTATTTGTTCGATTCAAGTTCGAAGAGTACGCAATTAGTAGCGATATGTCAAACTTTATTTATATTAGTTTGTTGCAAATTTGTATATAGTTAGAGGATAAACTCAAATGTATCAGTTTTATCTTTTCCGCATAAATACCCTATTTTAAATTTTAAGAATAATGTATACATACTGTAGACACATTAATTATATTGGATCAAATTCATACAAAATTCGAATTAAATCCATGTTCATTTGGGCTTTACAAATAAATAAGTCCATCTTATTAAATTTAAATCAAAGGTTCATTTCACCTTGAAGCCCAAACCCATGCACGTGTCATAGTGACTAGGCATCCAAGACCAACAAGGTGACGCCACGTGTCCAAATGAGGTGGTAGTCCGGTCAAATGCAAGAACGAATCAAAATGCGCCAAGTGTCAAAATGACATCCTTTGGCCAATCACAAGCAACCTTGTCCACTCCCTACAACTATAAATAGGGGATAAACATGACATTCAAAGGAATCCAGAAAACTCTTCAACAAGCATTCAACAAATTGGAGAAAGCTACAACATCAACATCAATAGTTCTTCGAAGGAGTGATCAACGGAGTTCTTTCCGGAGATCGACTTACATTAACGAAGCACTTTCCGACGTCCCGGAGATCGACAACATCTCAAGGAGGTCTACATCATCCAATAATTTGGAAAATACGCTACTGAAGGCCCTCGAATCGCGGAGAAACTTAGGAGAGAGAATCAAGAGAACACCGGAATTGTACTCACAATGATTCATTAATAAAAATCACATTTTTCTTTTATTTATTTTTCTTGCAGTTAATTTTTCGCGCTTACGAAAATTTATTGCGAACAAATTTGGCACGCCCAGTGGAACCAATTCTGCTCTTCATCTCTTTCTCTTGCAAATCAGAAACTACAAAGGCTACTACTGCAATGGCGTCCAGAAAAAGTTATCATTTTTCTAACAAGGACCCTACTGATATCGTGTCTGCTGGTCTCAGTCATGTTGGCCCAATTAATCGGCGTAAGTTCAAAAACAGTGGGCTAGATGGATCTGAATACTTCACTTCTTTGGAGGCGATGAAAAGCGACAACTCTCATACGATGGTCGTGAGTGCAACACCTAGGGGCAATCTTGCGCATGTATTCTTCGGAGAATCTTCTCAAATTGACTCCAACTTTCGTGATTCCGAAGATTCAATGGATTCTCCAACTTCAATGAATGTCAATGCTTTGGTGGCTGACTCAACTGACATGGACGAGAAGTTTGCGATGATGGAGCAAACCATTGAGGCCTTGAAGAAATCCGTTGATGACAAAAATCTTCATATTGCTCAACTTATGAACAAGTTGGAGGCCTTTACACCTGGAGAGTCAAGTCACGTTCCCACTTGTCCATCTGGTTTTGATCAATGAAACAAAGACGTTGAGGAATCTCTAGCGAAGTCCAAGTTTCAAAAGGAGAAACAATCTGCTTCAGTTGCTGCACTATCTGTCCAACAGTTGCAAGACATGATAACGAACACTATCAGGGCTCAATATGGCGGAACACCACAAAGTTCCTTATATTACTCCAAGCCATATACCAGACGGATTGATTGTTTATCCATGCCGACAAACTATCAACCACCAAAGCTACAACAGTTTGATGGCAAGGGGAACCCAAGGCAACATATCGCTCACTTTGTTGAAACTTGTAGCAATGCTGGAACACATGGTGACCTTTTGGTAAAACAATTTGTTCGTTCACTGAAAGGGAATGCATTCGACTGGTACATCGACCTCGACCTGCAACACGAGTCCATTGATAGTTGGGAGCAACTCGAGAAGGAATTCCTCAATCGTTTCTACAGTACTCGCCAAATCGCAAGCATGATAGAGTTGACCGGCACTAAGCAAAGAAAGGATGAGTCAGTGGTGGATTACATCAATCGATGGAGATCATTGAGTTTGGACTGCAAAGATCGTCTTTCTGCCGTGGAAATGTGCATTCAGGGTATGCATTGGGGACTTCTATACTACAAGGAATCAAACCGCGAACTTTTGAGAAACTTGCTACACGAGCACATGACATGGAGTTGAGCATCGCAAGTCATAGGAAGACATCTCCTTTTGCTGATCTGACAAAGAAAAAGAAATAGTTCAAGAAAGGCATGACCTCAAAGATCCATACTAAGGAATCTATGGTGGTGACAACAACTTCTGTGAAGGTCACCACCAAGAGTAAACTAAAAGAGGAGGAAGCCCCAAGTCAATATCCAAGAGAGGAGAGGCGACATCCAACCTTGAAGGAGCTAGAGGCAAAGGTGTACCCATTTCCAGATGCAGATGTACCTATGATCCTTGAGGAATTGCTAGCTAAAAAAGTTATTGATCTTCCTGAATCAAAGAGGCCCGAAGAGATCAATAAGGTTGGTGATCCTAGATATTGCAAGTTCCATCGCGTCCTTGGCCACCCGACAAGTAAGTGGTTTATTTTGAAGGAGAAAATCATGATGTTGGTAAGTGAAGGAAAAATCATCATTGACCAAGATAAAACGGCGGAGGAAAATCATGCTAGTGTAGCACCAAATCAAAAGAAGTGCTCAAGGTCGTCATCTATTCCAAACACCACATTCTTGCGATTCGAAAGTTTAGCACCTATTGAAGTCGAAGTTCCAAGGAAAACTCTTGAGGTTTCGCTAGAGATACACAACCACAATAAAAGTGAAGTTGATGGTTGGACTTTGGTTACCCATAAGAAGCGGAGACATCAAGCAGTTCTTAGGATACGACTTCCTAAGACAAGAGCAACAAAGAGTGATGTGAATCAACTGCAACCATCAAAAAGCGTCAAGCCTTGTACTAGTCGAAAGATCAATGATTCTTCATCGCAGGAGGTTTGAAGGCCCATTACATTGGATGAATTCTTTCCTAAAAAATTCTTTTGCGGTAGTCAAATTGGTGCAACACATGTTATTTCCAGCACAGACGAAACAAAGGGAAGCGAAGGTGAGCATAATCCAACAATAACACAAGAACATCAAACTGATGAAAAAGTTGCCCCATGTTGTGTTACAATATCCTTCACAGATGATGACTTGTTGTTAGGGTCTAAGCTACATAATAGGCCCTTATTTGTTGTAGGGTATATTCGAGAACAACGTCTCAATCGCATACTAATCGATGGTGGTTCAGCAGTCAATATCATGTCAAAAGTTGTTCTGAAAAAACTTGGATCTCTATTGATGAATTGTACAAAAGTAACCTAACGATCCAAGGTTCCAATCAAGGAGGACAACGATCCATAGAAAAGATTCGTGTAGGATTGTCCATTGGCGATGTGAAATCAAACACTTTGATTCATATCATAGATGCCAAAAAATCCTACAACTTGTTGCTCGGACGTCCTTGGGTTCATGAAAATGGAGTGGTGCCATCTACTTTGCATCAATGCATGAAGTATATGAAAGATGGTGAAGTAGTCAAAATTGATCCAGACATCAATCCTTTCACTGAGACAGAGTCATATTTTGCAGATGCAAAATTCTACTTAGATTCTGGAAGATCAAATATGGAGAAACATGAAGAAGCTTACTCAATTGATTTCAAAGATAGTAAAGTTCAATGGGATGCTATCAATATGTCTAAGAAGAGAACGAAAGAGGCTTCCATTAAGCTTTCACCATCTAAAGGAGACTTGCAGACTAATATGGATGATGAGAAACCAATTTTTCGATATATTCCACATGAAACGTCGAAAAAAGGGACAACCACTGCTAGAGGAATGCACTCAACAAGTCCAGCCACCAAGGAAGGAACTTAGTCACATAACCCTCCAAGATTTGAAGGATAAAATGACTGTCCCAGTCACACAAATTCCGTGTATCGCTTTGGAGCCCTCCAAAGGCAATATCCAAGTTGGTAAGATAAAAAGGAACTTTGATCAAAAGGTCTTCACATTGTTTGAAAAATCAGGCTATGATTTCTCAAATCCAACGAAGTTAGGGGAACTCAAGGATGAAGTCACTGGTGAAAAGATACACGGGCTTACAAAGTCTCAAATGCAGTTGAGAAAGCAAGGATATCATGTCGCCACTCCTAAGTTTGGGTTAGGATTCAACTTGCCGGAGCCTCTTCGGATTTCGTCTAAGAAGGGGAAAGAAATAACTTCATCCCACTACACCTCTACAGAAAAGACAAATGAATCTAGGAAGGGTAAAACAACACGACGGACTTTGGTGTTTGAACGCATCGGAAGATTGACACCCCGTGTTTCTGCATTTTAAAGGTTAGGCCGCAAGGATGAAAGAGATTTCTCTAAACAAGTGGACAAATATGCCACCACCTCGAATACCTCTATATTTCATCGCCTGGGAACCAAAAGAAAGTCATTATCCGAAAGGAGGTTGCTGGAGCATTATTATCAAGGTTCTTGTGATGTGATTAACAACAAGGAGATTCATAGTGTTTTCCCATCACGTATGAAAAGAAAGATTGTATTGTCGACCACCACTGATGGTTCTTTGAAGGTGAAAAGAAGCACAATTGTTGACACCAACCAATTTTATGGAGAAACCAAGAAGGAGGAAGATAAAGCCATCACAGTCTTCATGGGAAGTGAGGTGGAAGATTCAAACTTGACACAATCATCCTATCACATAAAGGTCCAGACATTGATGATACGGATGATGATCTCCTAGAGGCTCCCCCTCAACTGGAAGATGGCGTACAATCAACTGTAGACGACCTCAAGGAACTAAATCTAGGCACTCTGGAAGATCCACGTCCAATCTTCATTAGTGCACTTCTTACACCAGAAGAAGAGAGGAAATACTTCAAGTTATTGGTTGAGTTCAAGGATGTTTTTTGCTTGGTCGTACAAAGAAATGCCGGGCCTTAGTCCCAGGATAGCTATTCATCATTTGGGGATCAAAAAGGGAACACGTCCTATAAAACAATCACAAAGAGTGTTTCGTCCTGAGTTGGTAACACAAATTGAAGCAGAGG
Source organism: Solanum lycopersicoides (assembly GCA_022817965.1). Classification (NCBI taxonomy): domain Eukaryota; kingdom Viridiplantae; phylum Streptophyta; class Magnoliopsida; order Solanales; family Solanaceae; genus Solanum; species Solanum lycopersicoides. The sequence continues at coordinate 14,198 of JAJJBR010001985.1, forward strand.
TCAACAAGATCATCGAAGCTGGATTTATTCGAGAAGTGAAGTACCCATTGTGGATCTCAAATATTGTACCTGTTAAGAAGAAGAGTGGTCAAATACGCATCTGCGTTGATTTTCGAGATTTGAACAAGGCGTGTCCAGAAGATGACTTCCCTTTGATAATCATTGAGCTCATGGTTGATGCTACAACTGGGCATGAAGCTATGTCATTTATGGATGGATCCTCTGGATACAATCAAATAAGAATGTCTCCAAAAGATGAAGAATACACTGCCTTTCGAACTCCAAAGGGAATTTATTGTTACAAAGTGATGCCATTTGGTCTGAAGAATGCTGGTGCCACCTATCAACGTGCAATGCAAAACATATTTGATGACATGCTTCATAAGAGGGTGGAATGTTACGTCGATGACTTAGTGGTAAAGACGAAGCAAAAGGAACACCATCTTGAAGACCTTCGAATTGTTTTTTAAAGGTTAAGAAAGTTTGACTTGAAGATGAACCCACTCAAATGCGCATTTGGTTTCACCTCAGGAAATTTTCTTGGCTTCATTGTGCGTCACCATGGAATTGAAGTGGATCCTGCAAAGATTGATGCTATTCAAAAAATGCCTGAGCCAAAGAACTTGAGAGACCTCCGCAGTCTGCAAGGAAATTTAGCATTCATCCGGAGGTTTATTTCTAACATGGCTGGACGATGTCAACCCTTCAAACCATTTGATGAAGAAAGATGCTCCTTTCCACTGGGACCAATCATGTCGAAATGCCTTTGAAAGTTTCAAAAGGTACTTGACGAATGTACCTGCATTAGGGGCACCAACTCCTGGAAAACCATTGATACTATACATTGTGTCGCAAGAGCGATCACTTGGGGCACTTTTTGCTCAAGAGAATGAATCTAAGAAGGAACGAGCATTGTACTATCTGATTCGGACCTTGATAGGAGCCGAGTTGAATTATACTCCCATTAAGAAGATGTGCTTAGCATTGCTTTATGCAATAAAAAATTGAGGCATTATTTTGAGGCGTACACTATCAAGCTAATTTCTCGAGCTGATCCCGTGAAGTTCGTAATGACTCGACCAGTTCTCTCGGGATGTCTAGAAAGATGGTCTATATTGTTTAATCAATATGAGATCATATACACACCTCAAAAATCTGTGAGGGGCAAGAACTTGCTAATTTCCTTGCTGATCACCCTCTTCCGGGAAAATGGGAAACTTCAGATGAGTTCCGTGATGAAGACACATTTTTTACTGAAGAACTGCCAGCCAGGACAATGTTCTTTGATGGATCTGCACGCCGAGAAGGAGTTGGGGCAGAAGTAGTTTTGATATCTCCAGAACGACTAATCTTACCTTTCTCATTTGTTCTAGGTGAAACATGTTCCAACAATGCTGCAGAATACCAAGCTTTGATTGTGGGCCTTGAAATGGCATCAGATATGAAGATTCCTCAATTGGATGTGTACGGTGACTCACAATTGATCATTAATCAACTCTCGGGGAGTTATGAGGTGAAGAAAGAAGATCTTTTGTCATATCACCAATATGCTACTTTCTTACTTGAAAGGTTTGATCAAGTGTTCTTAAATCACATCCCAAGAGAAGAAAACAGCATGGCAGATGCTTTGGTTAACTGGTCTACAACAATGACACTTGGAGAAAATGATACAACAAAGGTGTGTGTATGTCATCGATGGGTTATTCCTAGTTGTCTTGATCTTCAAAATGATGAAATCCATCATATATTCGTTCGAGTAGTTGAAGAAGAAGATTGGAAGAAACCACTGATTGAGTATCTTGAACATGGAAGACTGCCTGAGGATCCACGAGTAAGAGCAGACATTAAGAAAAGGGCACCACGATTCATCTTTCATGATGGAATGTTATTTCGTCGTTCTTTTGAGGGACTATTCTTGCGGTATCTTGACAAAGAAGAAGCTCAACAAACAATGGAAGAGGCACATGTGGAGCACACCAATCAGGGCCTAAACTTCATTTTCGCATCAAGAGGATGGGCTACTATTGGCCGACAATGGTGATGGACTGCTTAGGCATGCCAAAAAGTGTCAAGCGTGTCAATTCCATGCTAATTACATCCATCAATCTCCAGAGGCTCTGCATCCGACTGTAGCCTCATGGCCCTTCGATGCATGGGGACTTGATGTTGTTGGACCTCTTCCAAAGTCGTCAAAAGGACAAATGTATCTTGGCTGCCACTGACTATTTCTCTAAATGGGCTGAAGTTGTACCATTAAAAGAGGTAAAGAAGGAAAATGTTGTTGATCTTATCAAATCAAACATAATTTTTAGATATGGCATACCAAGATGTATAGTCACTGATAATGGAACACCATTCAACAATAAACTCATGAGTAGTTTGTGCGAGAAGTTCAGTTTTAAGCAACATAACTCTTCAATGCTGAAGCTTTTAACAAGACACTTGGTAACCTATTGAAGAAAGTAGTTGCAAAGAAAGAAGAGACTGGCATGAGAGAGTTGGTGAAGCTTTGTGGGCATATCGTACAACCTTTAGAACGTCTACGCAAGCGACGTCGTTTTTATTGGTGTATGGCATAGAAGCAGCCCTTCCATTGGAGAAATAAATTCCATCATTGCGAATAGTAGTCCAAGAGGGACTTACAACTGAAAGCAACGCTCAACTTCGTCTAGCAGAGTTAGAGGCATCGGATGAAAAGAGATTGGAAGCACAACAAAGATTGGAGTGTTATCAAGCTCGACTTGCAAGAGCATTCAATAAGAAAGTGCGACCTCGATCATTTAAAGTGAGAGACTTGGTCTTAGCAGTCCGGAGACCCATAATCCTTAACAAACGCATTGGTGACAAGTTTACATCAAAATGGGATGGACCGTATGTTGTGAAGGAGGCATATTCAAGTGGCGCTTATAAAATTATCGACCAAGATGGTGTAAGAGTTGGTCCAGTTAACGCCAAGTTCCTGAAGCAATATTTCCCATGAAGGTTGGCTACGCTCCTTAAGGTATGAGCATAAACTGCATGATACTCCTGGACAGCAAGAGTATAAACTGTGTTAGGCCCAAAAAAAAAAAACTCATCATCTTGAACTACGATATGACTTGATCCTCTTCACCGAGGTACGTAGGAGCTTGGAGTAATCACTCTAAGCTCAGTCAAATAAGTAAAAAAGATGAAGGGTTTGATGCTTGCGTGATCATCACACTAGCTGTTTAAATTTTATATAGCTAGCACATGAAGTTCAAGTGCGTCACAAATGAGCAAAGAGGAAGATTTTTGGAGCCTACTTCCCAACATGAAGATTAGCTCGGGGTTCAGGCCAAGGAGTTCATTAGCATTGGATCAAGCGACTTGCGTTTTTACTTAAGTTCTTTTACTTACGGTGGAGATAATTCTGTATAATTCACTGATACTTCAGTAAGTTACTCAAAATTAGGGGCATATTTACCTATAACATCAAATCGGGATACCCTTTTTGATCAAAGCTCTATGTTGAAATGGTATAGCCGCAAAGATCATGATACAGACACTCCAAGGTCAAGAGGCAAATTTTTTATAGTCATCAATGCAATAGTGACATGACTTCAGAATCCTCATGAAGAATCACATGGCTTCTAATTTTGCTCGAGCACCTTACAGGGGTGATGACTTCTTCTCCTACACTTGCATGCTTGATAGCAATCCTTTCATATGTAGTGAAACTCTCATAAGAAGGTGAACCCTTGAGAATTCAGATGCGGTCAAGGACTCCCTTTTGTTACTTTTCCTCGATTTTTTCTCAATGCTTTGAGCCTCATCGTCCTCTGATCTGGGGTCTTTCTTTCTATAAGATCATCTTATCTGAAAGTTGCTCATTTATGAGGGACAAGACTCTCCCGCGACATCGACTTTTGTGGACCAATTTGGAGAGGAATACTTCTCCTTGACAACATGGTGTGTTGCAAATGTCTTACTTGAGACTTGATCAGCATGAACTGCTACTCGATGCATAGTCTTATCACTTCTCTTCACATAGAAAACAGTAGCAACAAGCAGACTCAGTGCAAGTGAGGAAATTCCCAGTATTTGATATGCTCCAGCATTATCTCCATCATTTCTGTCAATTGGAGACGACATCATTTCCAAAGTTCGGACTTCTTCGACATTCCAGAATCATCTTTCACTAAGGTTTCAGGATTGTCGTTCACCGACTCAAATGCAACATCATTACTGATAAAATTATCAACAATGTATTCAGATTCAGCCAATCAAGCTGAAGATTAGAAGTTTCGTCACAGTGAAATAAGAAGCTCATAGTTTCAGAATTCAGGCTGACTTTGAAAATACATTTGTGCTAATCTGGAAATCTATTGGCCATGATTTTTACATATGATGTACATCTATGAGTTATGCTTCCAACGGAACGAGAATCTCATCATTTTGAGGCTGCTATGGCAAGATATTGATTTTGTCCCCAAGTTGCTGAAAGCTGAAAAGTTGAGCGAGACAGAACTGGAGCGAACTTTGAAAATTTATATGTACTAATCTGGAAGAATTTTGGCCGTGATTTTTACGGAGTTTGTACTCCTATGAGTTACTCTTCCAACGGATCAAGAATCACATCATTTTAAGGCTCCTACGCCGAGATATTGATTTTCTCCCGAAGTTGCTAAAAGCTGAAAAGTTGAGCGAGACAGATCTGGAGCTAACTTTGAAAATATATATGTACTAATTTGGAAGGATTTTGTCCGTGATTTTTACGGAGGTTGTACTTCTATTAGTTAAGCTTCCAACGGATCAAGAATCACATCATTTTGAGGCTCCTACGCCGAGATATTGATTTTTTCCCAAAGTTGCTAAAAGCTGAAAAGTTGAGCGAGACAGAACTGGAGCTAACTTTGAAAATAAATTTGTACTAATCTAGAAGGATTTTGGCCGTGATTTTTATATATGTTGTACTTCTATGAGTTATGCTTCCATCGGAACAAGAATCGCATCATTCCAAGGCTCCTACGCCGAGTTATTGATTTTCTCCCAAAGTTGCTCAAAGCTGCAGAATTCAGCGAGGTGCTATAAGCTGAAAAGTCTATTAAGACAACATTCGAGCTAACTTTGGAATAGTAGGCGTACTAACCCGGAAATCTTTCTATCATTAATTTCAAATATATTTTATTTGTATGAGTTATCTTTCTAATGAAATGACGCATTCTTCATTTGAGTGCTCGGACTACGAGTTACAGAATTTTAAACATAAGAGCTCAAGCTGAAATTTTGGGAGAAAGTTGACCAACATCTGGAGTAAGTTACAAAGTACACGACAAACACTCAAAATAGAGAATTAAAAGAAAACACTTGAGAAGAAGAAAAAACCAACACTTTTATTCATTCAAGAAGGTCACTACATTAGAACAATGTTCCAAAAAAAAAACAAGACAAAAAAAAAATAGAACAAGAAATTGAGAAAGAACGTCCTTATGCAGAATAAAAGACTAAGAAAAAAGCTTATGGCTAAGGATTTGGTGATGACATGTGGAAGGGGCTGGTGGTCAATTTATAAGTGTGAGGGAAAGCCTCAACCTTTGAGCTAGCTTTTGGGTTGAGAAGGCCCAAGACCACCCAACATTGGTATCAGAGCCCAGGTTGTCAACAAGTCTCAGCCCACCGGAGGAACTGGGTTGTCGCTCTCTCCAGCCCAAGGCCCGATGTGTGAAGGGGGAGATTGTTGGGTTATGCCACATCGGAAGTGGAAGGGGCTGGTGGTCAATTTATAAGTGTGAGGGAAAGCCTCAACCTTTGAGCTAGCTTTTGGGTTGAGAAGGCCCAAGACCACCCAACATGTTGAATCTTCAGAGAACCTCAAAGAGTTGGAGATAGGTGTTGCCTCGATTCTGAATGGGCTTCGAGAAGTTGACATCATCAACCTTAATCCTTTAGAGGTTATTCTTGAAGATTTTTTTGAAGAAATATAAAGATTATGATGTTGCAAGGCTGTCCACTTCTCAAAACATAACGAGGAATTCTCATCAAGAGTTGCTTTTTGCTGCCCAACAATGTCTTGATACCGCAAATGAGGAGAGAATCAATATGGACAAACACTTGGAAGGGCTTCAAAAAAACCTTGCAAGAGCTGAAAAGGAGTTGAAAGTGTGGTCTTCAAAGAAGAAGAAAACCATCTCACTTATTGAGGATCATCAAAAGAGGTTATCTCAAAATCAATAGACTAACACTAACCGTGAAGACGAAATTCATGCCAGTGAAAAAATCATCCCCTTGTCGGAAATAGAAATAAAAGAACTAGATAAGCTAAAGGAAGATGCTGAGACATGTCATCACCAAATCCTTAGCCATAAGCTTTTTTCTTAGTCTTTTATTCTGCATAAGGACGTTCTTTCTCAATTTCTTGTTCTATTTTTTTTTTGTCTTGTTTTTTTTTTGGAACATTGTTCTAATGTAGTGACCTTCTTGAATGAATAAAAGTGTTGGTTTTTTCTTCTTCTCAAGTGTTTTCTTTTAATTCTCTATTTTGAGTGTTTGTCGTGTACTTTGTAACTTACTCCAGATGTTGGTCAACTTTCTCCCAAAATTTCAGCTTGAGCTCTTATGTTTAAACTTTCTCCCAGATGGTGGCGACACTAAACATTCCTACACTTATAAATTGTTGGGTTATGCCACATCGGAAGTGGAAGGGGCTGGTGGTCAATTTATAAGTGTGAGGGAAAGCCTCAACCTTTGAGCTAGCTTTTGGGTTGAGAAGGCCCAAGACCACCCAACATTGGTATCAGAGCCCAGGTTGTCAACAAGTCTCAGCCCACCGGGAGAAACTGGGTTGTCGCTCTCTCCAGCCCAAGGCCCGATGTGTGAAGGGGGAGATTGTTGGGTTATGCCACATCGGAAGTGGAAGGGGCTGGTGGTCAATTTATAAGTGTGAGGGAAAGCCTCAACCTTTGAGCTAGCTTTTGGGTTGAGAAGTCCCAAGACCACCCAACACAACAGAGAATTGAGAGATACACTCACATAAGGTGCGCCACATTCCAGAAATATAAGACAATTTGAAGCTAGAAATAGTCTTTGGTGATTCAAAATTAGAGGCAGTTCCCAGCAAAGGGCGAACCAAATCCTTGGAAACATTGGAACATCCAATTTGAGAAGTTTCAACAACCTCCACATTAGTAGTTGAGATGTTTTGAAAAGTTTCAACATTTTCAGAAAAAGGGACCATCGTCTTTGTCAGTTGGGTCTCATTCGCGGCTTGGCTCTTAACTTCAACAAGTGGGGGGTGAGAACTCTTCGCCACATTAAGAGAGTTCGAGCTTGTGATGCAATCTTCAAATACATCCACATCGCTAGGGATGTCCCCAAGACCCAACTGGATAATTAAAAAAAAAGAGAATTAATATCCAATGATTAAAAAAAAAAGGGGGCAGGCAAGTTTAGAGAAATATTTGAAAGGTGACTTTTACCTGTTGTTCCAATTCTGTCAAGGGCATCGTAGAACCAGCAGCACCATCTTCAAAGATCGCAGTGTCAATACTAATGGAATTCAATTCAGCGAACTCGCATTGTTGAGTGTTCAAGTCCTTAGGCTTTTTCTTCAAACGCTTCCAATGTAGCTCTTGGCTAACATTGCTCTCATTGGAGCTAGAGGCTGCACTGATGCAAATGTCGATCTCCTGAAGTGAAATAGGCGTTTTTGACGTTTTGCTATAAGATGGTGCAATGCCAAGTGACTTTACAACACCTTTGTCCGATGAGCTGGAAGGTTTCTTCCTCTTGAGAGTTACGTCGATCACCTCTTTATCAGCGAGGTTGGCAGCCTTAGGAGTCTGTAAAAGACCCTCAACTCCGTTACCCACATGTGTAGTCTTGCTCTTCGAACTTTTAGACTTGGAAACAACTTTAACAGATTGCGGAGGAATGTTTAGTGTCGCCTTAGACTTTAAAGACTGAGGAAGCTTTTCTTGAAGTTGTTCTCCTTTGGTTGATAAAGAAACATCATCTTTTTTTGGGCCTCTCAAAATTATGTGGGTACTTCGTCTTAGCAGAATCTCTCGATGGGATGGCCCCCAATCTGAATACTCACGAGTCATTAAAGAGCCCTTATTGGACGGACGCATTGGTAAGATGATCTTCGAAGAGCTCCCAAGATGAACACATGAATCCCATAGTTTCACCAAAGCTAGTAGTGAACCATCATAATGGTGCTCTATGAGGGCGCCAGGAACGTCTTGACAATATCCAAATTTTCTACTAAATCGATGAGGGCTATAAGTCTCCACAATCAGTTCATCATCCAACCTCAAAGTGACAAAACTTGAACGAAGGGCTATAAAAAAATCGCTCCAGGAAGTGGACAATTTTCCACTATCATCAATATGCAGCTCCTTTCCTTATAGCATGGACAGATTGTGGAGGTCACATTCACTTGTTGAAATAACTTGCGAGCATCAACAAGGTCAAAATATTTCGCCATCCTTTCTCCAGAAATATGCCACATTCGCACACCTCGTTGAGGACGAGTAACACGGAGGTAGGTCTCAAAATAATCACCTATCCACCCATATACATAATGGAGGGGCAGTAATGTATTACAAGCACCTAAGTTTGAAGAAGTAGGTATATCCTTAAGGCCGCGATAGATGTTTGCTAGGACCGGCACCATCAAAGAAAATATTTCTCCATGAGTCATCAAGCTTGCGACTTTGAAGACACTAGCACGAATACAATCAACTTTCTTGTTAGGAAGAACAAACTTGCAAAGCCAACATGCGAGAAAAGCTGCCAGATAAGTCTCATACCTGAAGGATTCTTCTACGCCTAGCTCGACAAAAGGAGCATTCTCCTCTTCGGTTCGAGGCAAAAAGCTCATGTCAATATTTCCAGAAAGGTCATGATTCATCCTTGGTTTTGTACGATTCTTAGATGTCCTTGGTGAAGGCTCGACGTATTTTTTTGGCCCCCTGAACCAAAACTTTGTCCATTCTCAAAAAGAGACTTCATTGATGGCACCTTTGGTAAGTCGATAGAACGCTGAAAACAAGAAGGAACAGCTTCTTGGGAGAAAGTACTTCCCTTGATCATCTACATGTGTCAACTCCTTAGCTGAGGGTACAACTTCATCAGAAAAGGAACCATGAACAGGAAGACCTCCAATGGTTCTCAAATCCCATAAAGAAACATACAACTCTCCGATGAAGGTAGAGACCGTATTAGTGGATGGACGCCAATTCTCGCAGAAGGCCTGGAGAACATTTTCTTTGTGGTCGTATGTGAACATTGAAGCAAAGATAGCATCATAAGTTTTGATGTTATCTAAAGTCTCCTTGCAGCGGGCAAGCACATCCTCTACCCACTCCCAATAGCCAGACGTATAGCGAACCTCACCAAACCTAGAAGAAGGAACACGCCAACTGCTAAGATGTTCATCGCGACGAGGAGGGACAGCAACAACAACGTTTTGATGAGTAGAAGACCTCAAAAGGAGAACCTTTTCAGTTGCGACCTTGCCGGAGAAATTCACCGTAACATCCTTCGTTTCTGTTGACGACCACTCCGGGAGATGATGAGACGTGTCCAGCATCTTCCTAATGAGTGGGAAGGCACCGATCACCGGAGGATGAACTTTCAAAGTGAGAGCTTTGGCGCGCGCATGTTGCTTGTTCTCCACGATTTCAAGGCAACGGTACGGCACATCTCGGTAACTAAAGTCCATTGTCGCTGCTGGAAACCAAGACCGCACACTGAGGCTATGAAAAAAATAAAAGAAAAATAAAGAGGTTACGTTGGCAAAAACACAATTGGAGTAATCAAAAGACAAAGATCTCACCATCACAAATGAGTTCAGAAGATCTCACCATCACAAATGAGTTCAGCCTTGAAAATTAGAACTGTAGCAATTTACAAGGAATTTGGATACAAATATTTTATACGTCGTAGTTCCATTCTTCTAGTTTTGGAAAAATCAAATGGCTTGCCATTTCGATTTTTCTACAATTAGAAATGAATTTTACACTACGGACGCGCAAATCTGTCAATCAGAAACGGGTGCAAACTTGAAGATCAAAACTGTAGCAATTGAAAAAGAATTTGGCTACAAATATTTTATATGTCGTAGTTCCATGTTTCTAGTTTTGTAAAAATCAAACGGCTTGCCATTTGAATTTTTCTACAATTAGAAATGAATTTTACACTACGGACGCGCAAATCTGTCAATCAAAAACGGGTTCAAACTTGAAGATCAAAACTGTAGCAATTGAAAAAGAATTTGGCTACAAATATTTTATATGTCGTAGTTCCATGTTTCTAGTTTCGTAAAAACCAAACTTCTTGCAATTTCAATTTTTCTACAATTAAAAATGAATTTTATACTACGGACGCGCAAAACTGTCAATCTCAAGCAGGCCCAACATTGAAGATAAATACTGTAGCAATGGATTAAAAGTTTGGCTGCAATCTTTTTTCTACGTTATAACCCCATGTTTCTAATTTCAAAAAAATCAAACGGCTTACACTTTTGATTTTTCTACAATTAGATATGGATTTTACACTACAGGCGCGCAAAACTGAAGCATAAAAAACGGGTTACTGTTGAAAAAAAATGATCCTAAGTTACCTGAGAAAGTAGCAAGAACACTTTGCTTGAAGTTTCTTTCGAGATATGAGAGAAGTTACGTCTATCGATTTGAAAGAAAGACGTCGCATTTAAGAGTTCAATACACTCGGCTAACTTGCTTGTAGCATCTAGAATTTTATGTGATGAAATTATTTATGCATTGGAGAGGATTATATAGGAATTCTTGTGAATAACTTTTAATTCTACCACAAGGCATAATAAGGTGAATTTGGAAATTAAAAATCTAATTTGGATTGAAATATTCCATGTCCCTTTTGAAGTCACACCAATATGGAAGGATGAAACAAAGAGTTAAGGAAAGAAGATTATCTTCATTGACTTGCATAAAGGAAAGTTGATATTCTTTTCTTTTTTTTTTGTAATAAAATCCAATCAATCTTCTTGATTTTTCCCCCACCTTGCAAGGAAGATCAGACCAAGAAAAAAAATGTTACTACCCACTAGATCTATCTATTTGAAATTGATATAGAGGGTCCATGTGGTCGTCGAGCAAGAAGGTTAAAAAAATGATTGAGATCACTACAAGCAAATTATTTGTGGTGGCCTAGTTAGAATACGACGACAAGAAACAAATACTCTTGAAGTCTCAACAATGCATTCATGAAGACTCCAACTCTAGTCGTCAAATTCGACAAGCCTACACGTAGAGAAGTCCAAAAAAAATGGATACACATTCATGAAGACTTAAACTCTCGTCATCAAATTAAGCAAGCCTACACGTTGACAAGTTTCAAGAAATGAAAACACATTCATGAATACTTCAAGTCTTGTCGCCAAACTTCGGCAAGCCTAAATGTCGACAAGTCTCGAAGTAAGGGGCATTTGTAGACACATTAATTGTATTGGATCAAATTCATACAAAATTTGAATTAAATTCATGTTCATTTGGGATTTACAAATAAATAAGTCCATCTTATTAAATTCAAATTCAAGGTTCATTTCACCTTGAAGCCCAAAACCATGCCACGTGTCATAGTGACTAGGCATCCAAGACCAACAATGTGACGCCAAGTGTCCAAATGAGGTAGTAGTCCCGGTCAAATGCAAGAACGAATCAAAATGCGCCAAGTGTCAAAATGACATCCTTTGGCCAATCACAAGCAACCTTGTCCACTCCCTACAACTATAAATAGGGGATAGACATGACATTCAAAGGAATCCAGAAAACTCTTCAACAAGCATTAAGCAAATTGGAGAAAGATACAACATCAACATCAATAGTTCTTCGAAGGAGTGATCAACGAGTTCTTTCCGGAGATCGACTTACAACGACGAAGCACTTTCCGACGTCCCGGAGATCGACAACATCTCAAGGAGGTCTACATCATCCAATAATTCAGGAAATACGCTACTGAAGGCCCTCGAATCGCGGAGAAACTTAGGAGAGAGAATCAAGAGAACAACGGAATTGTACTCACAACGATTCATTAATAAAAAACACATTTTTCTTTTATTTATTTTGCTTGCAGTTAATTTTCCGCGCTTACGAAAATTTGTTGCGAACACACACAGAATCTCTTTTTGTACGATCTCTAAATGTTTCCAAAATAAGTGACATATTTAAAAAAATGTTCTTAAACTATGCGAACTGAACAAAAATATCCTTCATTTATAGTTTGACTCAAAAATGTATTTGCTGCCACTACTTTCGTTTATCAAGTGTGTCTTCATGTTGTTGATCGAGTGTGTATGTCTTGTGTGTTCTAACTTGTAAGATATATATGTTCCTAATATATGAAAGAATAGATCGTGTCTTTATATTTCCAACCAACAATGAGCATAGTTAGAGTTAACTATGTAATGTGTGATTGAAGTCTATATTTACTAGAGTTAGTTTATATCGTGGGCAGTAGAGTTACATTATTGCTTTGACTCTTTCTGTAATAGAGGTATTATAGGTTGTAGGATTAAGAGTTTAATCCTTGTTTGATTGTTGGTGTCTGTATTCACTTGTTGGTCGAAGATAGTGAAGAACAGTTGAAAAATCTTGTTGGCCAGGTTGTGGGTTTTCCTCCCTCCACGTAAAAAAACTTCTTGTTGTTAATATGTATTTTAGTTTTTACTGCATTAAAGTGTGACAAAGACCTAGTCCTACGGCGTGTGGTGGACTCGCGTAAGTTATCAACCATCCAGCCAAGACCATCACATAAAAAAGAATTAGATTGAAATAGATTAGTAAGGCATTTCGATGCAATTGAAAAAAAAAAAAAAAAAACTAGCTCTAATATAAGAAAAACGTATAGAATATTACCCAAGGGCGAAAATGTATATATATATATATATATATATATATATATATATATATATATATATATATATATATATATATAGAGAGAGAGAGAGAGAGAGAGAGAGAGAGACGTAAATTGTGTTGGGTTAAATTCATATGAAATTTGAATTAAATTCATGTTCGTTTGGGCTGAAAAATTAATTTGGGTTTTACAAATAAATAAGTTCATTTTATTAAATTCAAATTCAAGATCCATTTCACCTTGAAGCCCAAATTCATGCCACATGTAACAGTGACTAGGTATCCAAGATCAATAAAGTGGTGTCACGTGTCCAAATGAGGTGTTAGCCCCAGTCAAGTGCAAGAACGTAACCAATCACAGCATGCCAAGTGTCAAACTAACATCCTTTGGGTAATCACAAGCAACCTTGTCCACTCTTTACAACTATAAATAGGGGATAGACATAACATTCAAAAGATGAAGAAAACTCTTCAACACGCATTCTGCAATTGGAGAAAGCTACAACATCAACTACATAGCTCTTCGATGGAGTGAACAGAGTTCTTTCCGGAGATCGACTTGTAACGACGAAGTGCTTCCCAACGTTCCTAGAGATCAAATACATCTCAAGGAGATCTACATAAGCTACAACATCAACTACATAGCTCTTCGAATGAGTGATCAACGGAATTCTTCTCGGAGATCGACTTGCAACGACGAAGTGCTTACCGACATTTTCAGAGATCAAGTACATCTCAAGGAGGTCTACATAAGCTATAACATCAACCACATAGCTCTTCGAAGGAGTGACCAACAGAGTTCTTTCCGGAGATCGACTTGCAACGACGAAATATTTCCCGAAGATCAAATACATCTCAAGGAGGTGTACATAAGCTACAACATCAATTACATAGCTCTTCAAAGGAGTGATCAATGGAGTTCTTCCCGGAGCCACTTGCAACGACGAAGTGCTTCCTGACGTTCCTGGAGATCAAATACATCTCAAGGAGGTATACATCATCATACGCTACTGAAGGCCCTCGAATCACGGAGAAACTTAGGAGAGAAGAATCAAGAGAACAATAGAATTGTACTCACAAAGAATTCATTCATAAAAATCACATTTTTCTTTTATTTATTTTGCTTACAGTTAATTTTCCGCGCTTAAGGAAATTTGTTGCGAACTACATATATATATATATATATCACGACCCGGGAGCACCCCTATTCGTAACCGGCGTTTTCGTCCTCTTAGAGGCCTAAAACAAGCCCTTAGTATACATCATCGCATTTCATAGGTCAATAAAAGTACGGAAAAATTAAAACTTTACATATTAAGTTTACATAGACTTCTCATATATCGAAAATAGCTACAATCTTTGTCTCACACAAAACCATCTAAGATAAGAGTACAAGATTTGGGACATAGCCCTTACAACATTACAATAAGTCTCGTAAGAGAATACAACATAGTCATTATAAGATATGATATTGAACAAAGTCTTTAGACTAATCAATTAGCAAAGCTAGAATGGTAGGATTCATCCTCGGACTTGAGGACTCACCAACAACTTGGGAACTATCCAAGTCTTCCTTGAAAATGGCCTTGAATCTCTTCAATGACCCAAACCTACATTATTGTAGAAATAGAAGAGAATATGGGTTAGTACAAACCACATGTACTAAGTATGAAAACATATGCAAGTAAAACCTTTGAGAACATGCACAAAGGGACCATTTCTTATATGCATGCTAAGTTAACCTTTAAAAGCCTTTATGCACGATCCAATAGCATATACAAGTTCATAGTCACAACATCATTAAGACACATTCATATTCATATACAATAATAAAGCCATATCAACAATATATATATATATAGGGGCGGAGCTACCTTGTATGATCCGAACCCCCTTCGGCGAAAAATTATATTATTTATATATGGTTAAAATAAGTTTATATGTATATATAGTAGATGTTGAACCCCTTTCAGCTATCTATTTCTACAGATTTTGAACCCTTTATTGAAAATTCTGACTCCGCATATGTGCTAAATAATATATATATATATATATATATATATATACACTCAAACCTCTATTTAACCATCATTCATTATAACAACATTTCATTAAAATGATCTAATTTTATTTGAAACTAATTTTTGATGTTATATTTTTTATCTCTATAACATTCTACTTATAATTGTGTTGACCTTCACTATAGAAGTACACTTTTCTTTTTATTGTAAAATTACATCTATATGATTACCTTACTCAAATATTAATTGAATAATAATATTTTGTAAAAGGTATATTACGTATAAAGATAAAATATTAAAATATTTAGGATAATTGTGATTAGTGTCGTGCACATACTAAATTTCAAGTATGAATATATTTAAGAGAAAATTATACTTAAATGGTGTCTATCATTTATATATGATTATTACCTCAAGAGAAAGACTATTGGTGACATTTTTTATGTTGATACTTTTTTCTATTTTGTTGGTTAAATTTATTTATAAAATTGAGTGAAGTAGTAAAAAAGTACTATTGAAGAAATGGCATTTTCTCCTCATATTTTAAAAAATAATTTTATATAATTTTTAGAATTGGAATATTACTTTAATCTTAGTTTTAAACTAATATAAACAATTTATTTAATTTTTATCAATGCAAGGTTTTGCAAACATTAAAGGGAAACATTAAAATATAAAAAGAAGAGGACATGTAAAAATAAAATTAAAGCTCCTTCAACTTTACATTTACCTAAACTCGTACGTTAAACTATTAGATCCACATATAAATACGAATATACATAATAGGTTCGGCATATAAAATACATCAATTTAAGACACAAAATAAAATATTCAAAATCATCAATTAGTCCCAAATAAATTTTGTGTTTGTAGTTATAAGGAAACAAGAGAGATCAGAATTTGAGAGAAAAATATACCATTGATCTAGTATTTTAGATGGTTGAAAATGAAACACAATTCAAAATATATTTTTCACTAAATTAGAACTGTATTGTTGAGAATAAGAACAACAAAGAAGAATCAAATACGTGAACCTGGTTCTTATAGGTGTTCCCTAAACACTGTTAATGTGTAATCAACTTTTCGATGATTAGTTAGCTAGTTAGTTATAATAATTGTAAGGTTGTTAGACTTAGAAAATGTAATCATATATCATAACTATTATAAATATGAGATCAACAATGTAACTCATTAAGTTTTTAGAATAATAAAAATATTCTTTCTCTATTCTTCTTCTTCTTCTTCTTCCTCTTCTTCATCTTCTTCTTTACTGCTCATAAATCTTCATGGTATCAGAGCGCATACCAACTAGTATTCCTAGTTGAATAAATCAATCATATTTCCGCTAAGATTGGTTGTAATGGTTCAAAGAATCACAATGGTGAATTGTACAAATGTTGCAGCAGTTCTTGGTCAAAATGTAGAATCAAATTCTGGAAATGGAGTTGGAAATTCAACTTATTCCACTTCAACAATCGATTATAATCATCCACTCTTTCTTCACTCTTCTGATGTAAGTGGAAATCAGATTATTTCTTTTCAACTAACTGGGTCTGAGAATTATTCAATGTGGTATAGATCAATGAAGGTAGCCCTGTTAGGAAGAAATAAAATGGGGTTAGTGGATGGATCATGTCCAAAGGACAAATTTTCAGGATTAGAAAGTATCTGGGAGAGGGTAAATGCTGTTGTACTATCTTGGATTATGAATTCTGTAGAGAAAGGTCTTCTTGGAAGCATTATGTATGCAACATGTGCTAAAAATGTATGGGAAGATCTATATGAAAGATTTAACAAGATAGATGGGTCAAGAACCTTTAATTTACATCAAGAAATTGCAACTATAGCTCAAGGAACAAGTTCTGTATCAGTTTACTTCTCAAAATTAAAAAGTATGTGGGAAGAATTTGAGGTTGTGGTGCCTACTCCTTCATGTGAGTGTGATAGATCTAAAGAGTATGTAGTACATTTGCAAAAACTCAAGTTATTTCAGTTTCTCATGGGCTTAAACGATTCATACTTACAAGCAAGGTCTCAGATCTTATTAATGAGTCCTCTTCCGTCAGTAAATCAAGCATATTCTATGATCATGTCTGATGAGAGTCAAAAATCAGTAGTTGTAGCTTCAGCTGGGATATTAGGGTCTAATCCTAATTCTGGACAACAAGCATATGAATTAGCTATGTACTCAAGAAATGGTGGTTCTCAAAAGTTCAAGAAGAATGAAAATCTGTTTTGTGACTATTGCAAACTTAAAATCACACTAGAGATAAGTGCTACAAGTTAATAGGATATCCTCAAAATTTTAAGTTCAAAAAGAAGGAGCCTAACAATGCATATAATGCAATGATGGAAGGAGGTACAGGATCTCAGGAATAGGTTCATCACAAGCATATAACTACAGGCCACTCTGATAAACATACTGCAAATGAACATGGGAAGTCTGCAAATGAAGGGTTTAACCATCAGTTGGAACCATGTCATCTGTCAAAGGGCCAATATCAACAACTGATTCAGTTTCTAAACAAAGATTCAGAACAATTTCATTCAGCTAATGTAGTAGGTAATGAAGCAGGTATGAGTACTTGTTTCAACTCTACTGTAAATAATAGTTATACTCCTTGTTGGATTATTGATACAGGTGCCACTAATCACATGGTGGCTAATATGAGTTCTTTAAACAAGTCTACTATTTGCAAAGTTGATAAACCAAAGAAAGTGCATTTACCAAATGGTGATGTTTCCTTAGTTGAGTTTATTGGTTCAAGTATTCTACCTAACAATGATGTAGTTACTGGAGTTTTTCAAGTACCACAATTTCAATTTAATATTTTATCAGTATCTAAACTCACTAAGGAACTGCATTGTTCTGCTACTTTTTTCCCTAACTTTTGTATATTTCAGGATCTCTCACATGGAAGGGTGAAGATGATTGGTAAAGAAGATGGAGGACTTTACATATTGCAAGGAAATACAAGTTCAAAAGATGTGCATATTGCAGCTAGTTGTTATGTTCTCTTACTGAAAATAGATTCTAAACTAGACATAGATTTGTGTCATAAAAGATTTGGGCATGTATCTAGTTCAGTATTAAAGAAAATGTTATCTTCAGATTTAAGTAGTATAACTGAAACAATTAATAAATGTACTGTTTGTCCTTGTGCTAAGCAAACAAGGATACCTTTCACACTTAGTACTTCTAAAAGTTCTGCATGCTTTGAATTAGTTCACATGGATCTATGGGGTCCTTATAAGACCCCCACTCATGATGGGAATAAATATTTTCTTACTGTTGTAGATGACATGTCTAGATATACATGGATTTTTTTGTTGAAACAAAAATCTGATGTTAGTACTATCATTCAACAGTTTCTAGTACATGTTAAAACACAATTTGATAAAACTATTAAGTGCATAAGGTCAGACAATGGTACAGAATTTTTGAACAGTAGATGCTCAAACATGTTTACTTCTTTAGGCATTATACATCAAACCACTTGTGCTTATACTCCACAACAAAATGGTATTGCTGAGAGGAAGCATAGACACATTCTTGAACTTACAAGAGCTATTAGATTTCAAGGAAACATACCTATTAAATTTTGGGGTTTATGTGTTCAAGCTGCTGTGTATATTATAAATAGGCTTCCTAGTTCTGTTATTAATAATAATACTCCATTTGCAAAATTATTTAGAAAGCAACCTACATTGTTACATTTTAGAGTGTTAGGCTGCTTGTGTTTTGCTAAAAATATACAAGAATAAATTAAAGAGTAGGTCTAGAATAGTTGTTCATTTAGGCTATGCAATTACTCAAAAAGGTTACTTGATATATGATCTAACTTCTCATGTTTTCTTTGTACACAGAGATGTAATATTCAAGGAAGATATATTTCCATTCAAATTATAAAATCACAAACATACACCTCTGTTCAGATTCACTGGTTTAAATGATGGACAATCATCACATCAGTTGATTATTACTGATCATGATCAAGGAACAGGTTCAGCTGAGGAGGTTCCTGCAGAAACCAATAATCCTGCACCTAATATAAATCAGGTTCCTGAACCAGGTCCACTGGTGATACAAGAAGAAAATAGAAGATCTACAAGGGGAAAGAAACCACCACTATGGATGAAAGACTTTGTATGTCTCCATGCTACACATACTCCATATTCTTTGGACAAATACGTATCATATGATCAGGTAAATCATTCATATCAATCATATCTGTCTAAGATTCCTGCAAGTACTGAACCTGTTAACTACAAGGAAGCTGTTTCTGATCCTAAGTGGGTAGAGGGAATGCAATCTGAGATTGACGCACTTCAAAATAATCATACATGGGAGATAGTTATTCTTCCAAAAGGAAAGGTGCCTATAGGTTGCAAATGGATCTATAAGATCAAATATAAGAGCACAGGTGAAATAGAGAGGTATAAGGCAAGACTAGTAGCAAAGGGTTATAGTCAAAAGGAAGGAATTGATTATGGGGAGACATTCAGTCCAGTGGTGATGATGAAAACTGTGAGAACAGTACTAACAATTGCAGCTCAAAGGCAATGACATATCCATCAAATGGATGTATTCAATGCTTTTCTACAAGGGGACCTACCTGATGAAATATATATGGATCTTCCTCAGGGATTTAAGAGTCAGGGGGAGAATAAAGTGTGTCGACTCACTAAATCCCTCTATGGACTAAAGCAAGCCCCAAGACAATGGAATGCTAAACTATCTTAGGCACTACTCAAATTTGAGTTCAAACAAAGTAAATATGATCACTCCTTGTTCATAAAGAAGACAACAACAGGCATGGTTCTAGTTCTTGTTTATGTGGATGACATGTTGGTCACTGGAAGTAATCTGCACCTAATTGAAGAAACAAAGAATTATTTGAAGCAAGCTTTCAAGATGAAAGACTTGGGAGAGTTAAGATATTTTTTGAGAATTGAATTTGCTAGATCAAAGCAAGGTATTTTAATGCATCAAAGAAAGTATGCACTAGAATTAATTTCTGAAACTGGTCTAAGTGCATCTAAACCAGCTGAAACTCCAATTGACACTAACTCAAAATTGACTACCAAACAGTATGATGAAGAGACACAGATGACATAACCTGATCCATTAACTGATCAAGGAGCTTATCAAAGGATAGTTGGCAAATTACTATACTTGACTATGACAAGACCTGACATCTCCTATGGTGTTCAGACATTAAGTCAATTTCTACAACAACCTAAGAAGTCACATATGATTGCAGCTTTAAGGATTGTAAGATATGTGAAGAACCAACCAGGGCAAGGTTTACTACTGTCCAGCTACTCAAATAAGACTATCACTGCTTATTGTGATTCAGATTGGGCCTCCTGTCCTCTAACAAGAAGATCAATAACTGGTTATTTTGTTCAGTATGGAGGGTCTATAGTCTCATGGAAATCAAAGAAACAAACAACTGTCTCTAGAAGCTCAGCTGAAGCTGAGTACAGAAGCATTGCTACCACAGTAACAGAGATTATATGGCTGAAAGGTTTAATTGAGGAGCTTGGCATTGAAGTTTCACTACCTATCAACATACATACTGATAGCAAATCTGCTATACAACTTGCAGCAAATCCAGTCTATCATGAAAGAACAAAACATATTGAGATTGATTGTCACTTTATAAGAGAAAAAATTACACAAGGGTTAGTATCTACCAAGTACATTCCTACACAAGATCAACCAACTGATCTGCTTACAAAAGGACTTAAAAAAGTGCAACTGCAACATCTCAGTTCCAAGCTAGGAGTTTTGAACATCTTCTCACTTCCTAGCTTGAGGGGGAGTGTTGAGAATAAGAACAACAAAGAAGAATCAAATACGTGAACCTGGTTCTTATAGGTGTTCCCTAAACACTGTTAATGTGTAATCAACTTTTCAATGATTAGTTAGCTAGTTAGTTATAATAACTGTAAGGTTGTTAGACTTAGAAAATGTAATCATATATCATAACTATTATAAATATGAGATCAACAATGTAACTCATTAAGTTTTTAGAATAATAAAAATATTCTTTCTCTATTCTTCTTCTGCTTCTGCTTCTGCTTCTGCTTCCTCTTCTTCATCTTCTTCTTTACTGCTCATAAATCTTCATGTATGACTAAAAAATTTAAATATCTTATTTTGACAAAGAATTTCTTTAATTTCTTACTTTAATTCAAAGAGAATATTGACTTCTTACCCTAATTCATGAAATAGTTTGAAGAGGGTAAAGACTATTTATAGAGAAAAAATAGAGGTCGAATTCATCGATAATAAAACAAAAAAGATAAAGTTGATATTGTTATAAATTTTAGAAACAAATACAGATATAGTCAACCAATAGAATAGCACAAAATAAGACTAAGATTGTTATTAAAAAAATTAGGAACAAACATAGATATAGTCAACCAGAAGAATAGTAAAAATAACATTCTTATTATAAAATTTAAAAACTAAAAGTTAATTATGGATTTATCGATTTAGAAAATTCTTTTACCCGCCGATTTTTCTCCTACAATTGTGATAGAAAAATGTGCTTATATAAAAAATTATCCACATACAAAAGGTTGTACTATAAGTATACAAACTCTACTAACGGATAAAAAATTATTTTATACAGCTATCAAACTATCCCTAATTTATTAGAGGAAAAAATGGAGATAAGAGTAACAGAATAGCAAAAAATTAGACTAAGATTGTTATTATTATGAAATTTAGAAACCAAAAAGAGATATAACCAACTAAAAATAGTAAAAATAAAGGTAATATTGTTATTATAAAATGTAGGATTAAAAATTAATTGTAGATTCATCTATCCTGGAAAATTTTATTTTCCCACAATTGTGAATTAACAATGCATTTTATCTCTTCAAGTCCAATCTTATCTATGGTAAAATTTATTAAATAGCATATTTACAGAAAATCATATTAGTTTATCATAACATGAGATATTGAGATCACACGAAAAAAAATCAAAAAATACAAATTTCAAAATAGAAAATAATTGTATAAAATAATAAACTATTAATTCAAATTAAATGTTATAGCCATAGTAATTCGCAGTAAACATCTCTTTTTTTTTGCCATTTGATCGGTATACAATTAGTCATTTTCGATATACAATTATCAATATTATACATTTCAATATAAAATATAGGGATAATTGTATATAATAGCAAACTAATAACCTAAAATAAATGGAGTAGCTAGGGTTTGATTTAATTGTGCTCCATAGCAAACGTTTGCAAAAAATTGCCAGGCGCCTCTCTCCCAAATATCTCGCTCGCCACTCTCCTCCAATCTCTCGCTCGCTTCCTCACTTTTTATACAAACACAAGTGTATAAAAATTATTTCTAATTGTATAAAGCAGAGAAAATTGTATAAATACATATATTTTTGTTCCCCTCCTCCAGATCTCGCTCACCACTCTCCCAAATCTCGCTCGCCACCCTCGCCTTTCTCACTTATACAAACAAAAGCGAAATGTATAAATTGTGTTTCTGTTTGTATAAAGCGTGAGAAAATTGTATATACACATGCAAGTACATATATTTTCGTCCTATACACTTATAATTATACAATAAAAATACTCCCCTGCCCAATTTTTTTTGCCTTTCTCTCTTTGTCGTTTTATACAAATTTCAAAGTGTATCTAATTTCTCTCTTTCTCGTTTTATACAATTCGATTCAATTGTATATTCCCTGCCAAGTCTCTTTTGTCTTTCTCTCTTTCTCATTTTATACAAATTCAAATTGTATATAATCGTTCTATACACTTATAATCATACAATTTATTTTATACACTTCATTTTTATACAAGTCTCTGCCCAAGTGTCTTTCTCTTTCTCGTTTTATACACTTCGTTTTATACAATTCGCTTCAACTGTATATATATAGCGAATTATACAGTTTCTATGTTTGTTATGGAGCGCAATTATGCAAACTTTGCTATAGCATACAAATATGAATTTTTTATTTGCTATATGTGAAAGTTGCCCTAAAATATATAGCGAGAGAAAAGTGTATATAAAAATACAAATACATATATTTTTGTCTTATATTATAATTATACAAATATAGATACTATTATACAAATTACAATATATAAACTACAATATATAAATGAATTTATATATTGTCTAAAACTGGATGTATCTAGCGAATTACACAAATCAAAAGTTCCATAACAATCATAAAATTTGTTATGGAGCACAATTATGAAAACTATATGCTATATAAATATGATTTTTATGTGAAAGTTGGTCATTAAAATATTATCTCTGAATCTAGTCAAGCACTCCGACTTAGGTTAAAAAATAAATATTATCTCTAATTCATTGAATTTGTAAATGAGATCAATAAAATCAATAAGCTTAAATTAAATAAAGAAGCCTCATTATTTTTTTTAATTTAATACTTATTAGTTCGTTAGAGAGAAAGACGAATTCCTTTAAATAGTCACAAAATGTGGTTGCCTTCACAATTTTAAAAGAGGAATTTAACAGCACATACATGGCGGAGAAAATCACCGGAACGAACCCTAAAACCACCGTGCACGGTGTTTCAGCCAACAACAATTTGGATACGAGAAATGCAGACCGACGTGTATGGTTGATGAAATGCCCTACCGTCGTCTCTCGATTCTTCGAACAGCATCAACACTCTACTTCCGGTGAAACTGATCTCTCTTTTAATCCTCCGAGACCTGTTGCCAAAGTCACCGTCGTCGTTGATCCTCTAATCGCCAATGATTCAACTCAATTCACCATGGAATTAGCCGAACTTCATCTGGAAACATGCCGACTCACTACTCCATGGATATGTCAACAGATTTTATCCAATGTCGATATTTTCTGATCGGGTCAAGGAAGGGTTTCGGTGGAAGGAAAGATATATCACAAATTTGACATGAAGCCTCATCATGAAACATTGAGAATTATGGGAAATTATGTCGAGAAAGGACGAATAAGTACATGACGAAAAGTAGACAAATTCAGGTTATTGATAATGATAATGCTAAACATATGAGGCCTATGCCTGGATTTTTCGCAACTAAGGCTTCTGGATCTGCTGCAGAGAAGAAGAAGGTGCCTAGTAAAGGATTAGAAATGAAAGAACAAGGAGGGATCGTGACGAAATGGAAGAAATTATGTTCAAACTGTTTGAGAGGCAATCAAATTGGACGTTAAAACAGCTCGTCCATGAGACGGATCAGCCCGAGCAATTTATGAAAGACATGCTCAAACTACTCTGCATTTACAATAATAAGGGCGCTCATCAGGCACTTATGAGCTGAACCGGAGTATAAGAGAACAGAAGACAAGACTGATTCTTGATTATTTTAGCATAAGCTTTCTAGTCAGCCAAGGGAAAAACCAATTGTTTTTGCTTGAAAATACCATTGTTTTGTG